>LWCA01000100.1:0-55419 GCA_001642005.1 Intoshia linei | reverse complement strand
TTGAAATTTTTTGAAATTCTAGAGCTGTTTTCATTAAAAAAAGAAGGGTAATTTAGTGTTTTGGCCCTGAAGATATCATTTTTCTAAATTTATGAATTTAAAATCCGCATCAGTGTATATATTTTTTTAAATTCTTTAACTCGTTGGATTTTCAAAAAGAGGGACAATTGGAGTTTTTGACCCGTAAGATGTGAGTTTGGGAGGTTGAAATTTATTTTATTATACGCCCCGGAAAAAACTGTAATTGAAATGTGGTTTTTAAAAAATTGTAAGAGTGCTAGTTATTTCATTAAAGTAGGACACACACACAGACAGACAAACAAAAATCGCGTCGCATATTATATAAGTTAGGATAATTATAGAAGAAAATGACATTTAGTATGATTTACAAAGCATATTACAAAATATATATTGACATTTCAATATGTGTTCTATTTAAAGTTTGCAAAATATTTGTATATTTGAGACAATGCATTGACAGAATCTCGAATTTTAATTCAATTTAGCTAATTACATTGATTGAAGAATTTGACATAAAATAAAATGAAAAATATAAATCTTTAATTTGACAGATTTTGCAATGATGTGCAATGCGCATAAAATAATTACAAACTTATTTAAACACTAGAATAATCCGGTTTAATAATCGGGCGTTGACTTAGAAAATTAAAATCTAGCATTTATTATACCTTCTCTATTAATTCAATTTTAATATATGAACTGCAATGGATGGAAAAAAAATTGTAGATCATAAATACAGAACAGAACCTATCGTACCGAGACCAGGCGGGAGCTCTTTGACGAAATATTAGAAAAATGGTAGCTTCATTTAAAAAAAATGTATTTTTGAATATCCAATATTTTCAGTATCAAATTTAAAATGGCTAGCCCAAGCCCGTAAATAGGTGCTAGGAACTATATGGCATTACGCATCGTTTGAAAACATTGATTCAGGAGCCAATTTATATTTTTAGTGGCCTCGTTCATGGTAGGTAAGGCTCTGATCATGTAGCTCAGTATTGGTAGCGTTTGCGTGCTAAAAATACTCATTTTAAGTTTAACACACTTGAAAAATTATTCATGTCAATTTAAATTATAATTAAATGTCATAAAGAAAAAAATATCAAAATACATGGAGTTTATGATGAAACACTATTGACAAATAAGTAGGGCAATTTATTTATGACCAAAAATTGAAAAAAAGTATGACATTTCACAAAATAAATATTACTTTTTATGACAGTCATTTATTATAGCACATCGGTTACCAAATTAAGGTACTTTTTAATTAATTTAGAAATTATTTTAGGCCACCAGTCATCTTATACTATGACTCATAAATTGTAGATATCTTTTAAATTTCAAAAATAAAAATTAATTTGTAATAATATACATAGTTCCTTATGTATTTACGTCTATTCGATAGTTTTTGTGATTTTAAGGTTGTATTTTAATATATTAATTATAGTTACGTCCATATTGCATCAGTTCAATCATTAAAGATTTTTTAGATATCTATTTTGGGTCAAGACTAATTAACAGTTTAATTAAATAAGAGTTTTAACAATATTTTTAATGTCATTGTTAGACTAAATTTAAATTATTATGGGTATGAATTTATTTTTTTTGTTTGGGGTACCAACTGTGAAGTATGTTGGTAACCGCTTTTATAGTACAACAGAATATATTTATAAATATTAGTTTTTAAAAAATTTCTTTCATCGGATAATATATTCTTCAACAACATAAACGGACTTTTCGACAGTTGATAATGAGGTTTCATAGTTAAATAGCTACGAATAAAATTTTTTAGTGATTTCATTTCATACAGTATAATTAAAAATTTTTAATTTATATCATCGTTTTAAGGAAAATAAACATTTCTTTAAATTATTACTTTATTAATATTATTATGACAACTATGTCAGAAATATGACATTTATGACTTTTTAAAAATCGATATGCCTCATTAAAAAAATTATTTTTATGACATTGTTCGCCCTACAAATAAGCAATAAAACCAAGAGCTTAGAATCGTACAAATACGTATACAAAAACTAAGGCAATAATTTTTCAAAGGGTGCACTTTTATTTTGACGAGAAGGATATTAAATACATGTATTTAATTATTTATTTGTTTGTATTACACATGTATGTAATATTATTATGTATACATGTTTTTATATTAATTAATTTTAATAAGTTACCCATAATTTTGATTGACACAACGTCCCAAACTCATTCG
This sequence comes from Intoshia linei, assembly GCA_001642005.1. Taxonomy (NCBI): domain Eukaryota; kingdom Metazoa; phylum Orthonectida; family Rhopaluridae; genus Intoshia; species Intoshia linei. Next base: position 53,174 of record LWCA01000100.1, on the reverse strand, counting down.
ACCTAATAGAGCTACAGCAATGTCAATTACAAATGTTTTTTCGCACTTAATGATTTGAGGTTCATCATCGTGGCACATGGTTACTATAAAAGTTTATTATATATAATACTAGGTTGATTGTTATGTACTACGTACAAACAGCACATAGCTCTGCTGAGGGCACATTTTTATTATACCAAAAAAATATTGGTTGATATTATATTAAAAATTATTATTTCACAGGGAATGCGTAGATTTCTGGGGTTGAAATTTTGTGTTTATATCAATTGGAATAAGCTCTATCAGAATAATTTTCTTTTTTAATTTTCGGACCGTTAATTATTTCACATTTTTTGATTTAAACCTTACGAGACTATGCTGATTTTCAAAATTGAAAGCAAAAAATTTCACTTTTGCAATGTTAAAAAACACCAAAATTTAAAGCTCAAAATTCACAAATTTCAAATGTCATTGATTTGTAAAGTGAACAACTTAAATTTGGCTTTAATATTTGGCTAAGAATTAGCAATAAAATATATTTAATTTATGACACGCAATTACAATCACGTATTGTATTTCAAATATAATTTATTTTATTGTTAACACAAAGTAAACATTGATAATAAAATTAATTTTTACGCATATTACATGTTATTGTATGAGCAGTTATTTGTTCAAAATTTATATTGGTACCGTCTTATGGTTTGTATACAAACCAATGTAAATATATAAGTGTAGTTTTTGGCATCTATACATGCAATTGTCTCGTAAGAGTAATAAAATATATTTCGGAAAAAAATATATGAATTAAAATGCTTTTTTGACCGTGAAGTCGTCACTTATTCAGATTGAAATTTTTTGTATGTGTTAACATGATTAAACTGTACCACTTGTAAATTTTTTTAAATTCTAGGGCTGTTTTCAAAAAAAAGGAAGGGTGATTTTGGGTTTTGGCCCTGAAGATATAATTTTTTTAAATTTAAATTTACGATAATGTTTATGATTTTAAAATCCGTATCAGAGTATTTATTATTTTAAATTTTAGAACTCGTTTGATTTTTAAAAAAAGGACAATTGGGCTTTTTGACCCGTAAGATGTGAAATTGGGAGGTTGAAATTTATCTTATACGTCTAGGAAAAAACTGTAATTAAAATGTGGACTTTATAAAATTCTAAGACTGTTAGTTATTTCAATAAAGTGGTACACAGACAAACAAAAATCGCGTAGCATATTATATAAGTTAAAATATAAATATGGACGACAGAAAAAAGCTCCAATAAAAACCGATTTGTGGATACATTAGAGTGGAAGATATAAAAACATAAAAATAAATATGTAAATATTAATAATTACATAAAAAAGATATCAGTGACTGCCTTAATTTTGTGTGCCCTTTGATTAAAATATTTTAAATAGCCCTTGAATGAAATCTGATTTAAACATTTCAATTTGAAGTAAAATGATATATTGCATCATGATTAGATGGATTACCCACGCCCGCACGTTGTGCACGCCTGGTCTAGATACTAAATTTCAAACTCAGAAATTTACGCATTTACAGTCAAAAATAAATTTTAATATATTATCAACCAATATTTTTCAAATATATGAATCAAAATTAAAAATGTAAATATTCATCCTACAATTTCAAAAAAAATTTGAATTGATCGTATACATATTTGAAATACAGAAATATGGGTTTCAATCTTATTAATTAATTCCTTTTCTTTTTTTATCATTGCTACGCAATTTCTCATTTTCAAAAACTTTCAAAGTTTGGAATCAACTTTAGTATAACTTTGTTAGTATAATTTTGAGATTTATTTCAATTTTGATAACATTTTTTGATTTCATTCGAAATGCATATTATAAGGAAAAATTATGTACTAAAATTTAGTACAAATGTATCTCAAATTTTATTGTTACTGGAATTCATGTTATTTATGATGATTTTTAGAGTTTTAAACTATAATTCGAATGTTTTTAAATTTATATTAAATTGATTGACAAGTTGATTATAATCAATTAAAAAGTATATATAAAATGGACCTCGGCAGACTAACTCATATTTGTACCAAATATATATCAGTGAAGCTAGTTTTCTATAAAAAGCATATAAAAATTACATTTTAAGATATTTTCTTGTGTTGTGTTAAATTGGCCATAAATGCATAAAGGTAGATATAAAACAGTAACGATAAACCAATTTCCATAAATGTGAATTTTCATAATTTCATCGTCTATATTGATGAAAAATAAAATAAATATATAAGATGTAAACTTAGGTTTATTTTCAAAATATAAGGTGTGGCGCATTGTAATGCAAGCTAAATATGGATAAATATGCCATAGTTTATTTTTATATGTATCTATTTGAATTTGTAAAAATGCACCAATACTGTCGTATTGCAGCAATCATTATTGATTTTCGATATCAGAGCGGTACATTATTTTTCGTGAGCAATTGAATTCATAAATTTGAGAATAAACTAGATTAGTTTGTCAAAATTCAATCGTCTGTGTGGATTAGTCTCATAATTATTAATGGGTTATTTATTTATTCAATGATACCATCAATTTAGTATTTTTAAAATTATTTGAGTAATTTTTTAATTTAACATTTTTTAGTAACTTTTATCAATTTTTCACTTTTTTTTCACTTACAAGTGCAATTTGATCAATTATATCGTACATGTGAATAATTGTACATTTTTACATTACAATGTGAATAATTTATAAATATACATGAAACGATTTTACTTACAATTTAATTAGATATCCAAGAGGTTCCATTGAAATTTTGCTAATATATTTATTAATGGTTGCATGAGTCTATTCAAAAAAATTTCATTTTGTAACTTGGATTTATATACACTCGGCTTCAAATTTTAATTAACTGATACCATTTGCCGTTTAACACTTTTTGACGCCATGTAATTTTTAAATTATATTTATGTGCCCCAGTTATGTCACATTTCAGTATTACATTTTAATTAAAAAATTGCACACCTGTTGTACAATATTGTATCGTCTGTAAATTTCAAAATATCCAACTTTCTATTTTGACACTACTCACACTGTAAATTCTTGTCGTTTATTTGAATCAACTTAAATTTATGAATCGTGAATTTATACTTTCTTGGTTAATATTATTGTAGTAATTATCATGCAAAAGATTACCTTTTATCGATGAAGAAAATTTTGTAATGTAATAAAGACATACATTGCAGTCTGAATTTGATATTTAGTTGACTTGAATAATAAATTATTCAATTTATTTAAAAATAATTAGAAACATGTTGAAGTGATTAGATGTTATCTCGGGAATTAATTATAAAACCTGTCAGACATCAAAATATGATGGTGGAAAAGCTAGAGCTAATTCAATTTGATTAATTCAATGTGAGATTATGTATAATATTGTGCCATTGTGACATGGATAAATAGACTTTGTGAAAATTTATAATTATATAGATTACAATTAAAAATCAATATTATCAATTTTATTTTTCAAGTTTTCAGTAATTGTATGTAGGGTTTTTATCAATTTAATGTCATATTTTTGGTGTACATTATAATAAGATTATTTTGTATGCCATTTTAATGATACAATGGGTTTAAATGTATTTTTAAATTAATACATAAATGTTTTTTTAAATATCGAATAAATTAATTAAACATTTAAATGCATTTGGTATGCATCTGGTTGAATAGATAAAAATTATAATATTAATAATGCAAATTTTATTTATTTTTTATGTGAATAATGCATGTACTTTAATGTGTCAATTGAATCAGTTCATTTATAAATTTATTTTTATTTTATGTGCAAGTAGTGCAATGCATAGCGCAACTTTCAACTTATATTATAATATACTTCGTTATAAGTTTTTTGTAATGAAAAATGAATATCAGATTACCGATTAGCATATCCATTTACACTTTAAATCATTACGGCTTTCAAGATTTTAATAATTTTATATTTATAGGTTTAAATATAATATTGTACAATTTTAGCTTTTTTATTTTCTGGTCATTTTTCATTTTTAGTGTCAGTTATTATATTCTTTTCGACTTTAAATTGAAGATAAAAAGTGATCAAAATTTTTTATAATCCTTACTTATATGAAATTATCAAATTGTCTGTTATGTACTTGTAATTTTATTTATATTTTCATGTTATTAACACAGATAGCTGTCGACTATTGTTTGAATTTGATTTTGTTCATAATATTGACTAGTTTGGACTGTCTACGTAAGCGGTCATGATTAACATGCAATTTTTAATTTTGTTCTAATTTAATTCAAACTTTTACAATGGAATTGGTTTTCAAATAAAGTAAATAAATAAATAATTAACATTAATTTAAAAAGTTTTGTAATTATCGATATAAAAATTTAATTTAAAGTTATATTTTCTGTGTTTGTTTCAGTTTTAATTAGTTTTACTTATATAAAAATGAATGTGTGTGTTTAACCATTTATTGAAAAAATTGAAAATTGTATGATTTAAAAAAACCAAATTTCTAATACAGTTTTTCCTAGAGCGTGTTTTTATCTATTTTTTAGTTTCAGAATTTGAGTCCTTCAGGATCAACAAGCCAATTTTTCCTTTTATTTAAAAAAAATCAGTCCAAAAAGTTAATAAAACATACACTTTGGGACGCGTTTTAAAATCATTAAAATTATAGTTAATCTCAACTTCAGAAACGGATACCTTCATGGTCAAAATGCATATCAGATTAATGGCAAAATGGTTCAAAAAACAATCAGTACAAAACTTTTCTACTTATAAATTCACTTAACTTACTTTTTACTGATTTATATGCCCTATATTATAGGGCATCTGATTTAGAATCTTTGGCTTATTTGTAAATACTTGAATCTATTTCAAGTATCGTTAATTAACTAATTAATTACTAGTCATGGGAAGATTAAAAAATAATAACGAGTTCTTATTCTATAAATTTTGAAAAACACAATTATAACTTTACATAATTATATGTTATTAAAAGTACGAATAAACTAATATAATGATGAAGTTAGCCTTAAAGAGTTCGATAATCACATTCTTAAAAAAAATAGAGGAATAAACAATCAATTATGGTAAAATATTATATATATTAACTTCCATGATAAAATAATGCAACGTAAATAAAGTTTGTAAATTTATTGTTTACAAGTTGTTTCGTTTATATTATACTTGGTTTATTAATATCATCAAGTGGGTGACTAACCGAATATATGATTGATGTCAAATTATAAAACTCATATCATAAAAAATAGTTAAAACCGTCGTTTAATATTCCATTGATTATTATCAATAATTGTAAAATAGACTATATAAAATCAATAAAAACATTATAATTTTATGTAATCACAAAATATACAAGTCAGAACATGACAATATGAGAAATTTTAAATTGTATACCTAGATTACGGATCAAAAAATTCAAAAAGCTATTTAATTTTAATTTCATGAATCAAAATTTAAACCATTCTAATATATTATTTAGGTAAAGCTGCCAGAAGTACGTTTTTTTGTAAAAGTACGGTTTAGGCACCTTAGATAAAAAGTTCTGGTTCCTAAATGACAACGTTTTTCATGATTTTTTTGACTATAAATATTGTAAAAAAACAAGTCATCACATTCCATCATTTTTAATTAATTATTACCTTAACAACAATGTTGTATCAATAATTTAATAAATATTGTCTATATTCACCGTGTAAAAGTTTTAAGCACTTGCTAATTTAAACCGTTTATTATTCATTGGTATGCAAATAATTTTTATTATAGTTATAATAATATTAGACACTACAGATGCCACAAATTAGCATAGAAAAAAGGAAATTAATAGTCGATTTTTACAAAAAAGGTTACCCGCAGACAAAAATCACCCGAAAGCTCTCAATATCGAGATTTCCAGTTCAGGAAATAATAAAAAAACATAAAAATGGTATTCCTCTTAAAAATAGAAAGAGATCAGGACGTCAACATGTTTTACATTCCAAAGAGAGGAGATTGTTGATACGTTTGTTCAAAAAAGACCCATTTATGACAGCATCTGATCTAAAATCACAGCTTCCATTGGGAGCAAATATCAGTATTGATACCATAAAACAAAATCTAAGAATGGGTGGACGTTTTGGAAGAGTTGCAAAGAAACCATTGTGTCCGTCTGTTTGGTGACTAAGTGGTGTTGTTATTTTGAAGGGTTCGAAAATATGTTAGACGTACCAAAGAACGTCATAGTAGGTACACCCACATTAATAGTACGGTAAAATTTAGCAGCAGTATTATGATATGAGGTGCCATAATAGAAAATGGACAAAGAATCATTGTAAGGTGTGCTAATAGAGTTAATTCTGTTGAATACATTAGGATTTTGAATAGGTATATCAATGAACTTCATGATACACGATATATTTTCCAGCATAATGGAGCACCATGCCATGGATCACGAATGACAAACTACTTTATCAAAAATAGATACCTAAATACGCTTGATAGTTGGCCCCCACAAAGTCCAGATCTCAATATAATTAAGCATGTATGGAGTATGCTTAAGATAAATGTTTCAAAAATTTAACCAAGAAATTTGGAACAACTTTGGACTGTTACAAGGGAATAATTTTATAAAATACCCGATGAATATATAAAGAATTTATTCAAGTCTTTACTTAATAAAATAAACTATGTTATATAAAACTTTTGCACGGTCATATTTTAAAAAATTTTTGTTTCCATCGTTTCAATGTACATTTTATATATTTTGTTAATAGGCACATAATTATCTATGAATTTTAATTACTTTAACAAAATTTTAAGAAGATTCGAAATATCGTTATCTTAATATAGCCGTTTAAAGGGGGTGCCTAAAACTTTTGCACGGGTCTGTATTATAATAAATTTTAATAATTTTTAAAATGTAATACGCTATGGTATACCATTAATTCAAATAATGTGAAATCATTTACAATTCAAATAATAAAATATTTAAATTAAATTTTAATTTACAATTGTATTTTATATAGTTTAAAACTAATAACTTGTAAAATTCCAATTCAACATAATTTTGTAACTAAGTAATATGAGTACGTTTTTAATCTGGCAGCTTTAATTTAGGTGAAATTAAATTTTCGAAATCAAGCATTATTCATGATTCGTGATGAATTATAAGTTTATGGCGTCTAATTAAAAATTTCCACTCATGTAGAGCTCATTACTTGATATTATTTTTTTTAATCTAAAATAGTGTTTCCCAACCGTGGGGCATGACGAAATTTTTGGTGGGACATTGGAAATATTACAAATTTATAGGATTATATAAAAACTTTAAATTAATTTATTGTTAATTTTATACAATATTCTAAGGTTTATAAGTGGTTATGTGATACTTGAACTAATTAATTGTATTATTAAATTATTAGAATGACAAAAAAATAATATATCTTTAATGATCGTAGGCTGTTGCATTCAAATTTAACTAAATTGATGAGTATATGCAAAATGCCAAATTTTCAAATTTGTAAAATTATCCGACTTTAACTACTTTTACTAGGATTGCTTTGTTGCCATTTCCATCCTCTTATATAGCAGAATGCGGGTTTAGTGCAGTTTTGGACTTAGTAACAAAAAAAATAAATAGACTACAAATTTCAAAAAGGGGAGATCTACGATTAAAGCTTACAACATTAGTACCTAATATTAATTATCAATATTAATTATTAATTAAGTTTTTATCATTATTTTATTATAATTTGTTTGAATTTTGTTTCAGTGGGACCTGAGATTTTTTTAAGAGTAAAAGTGGGGCCTAGCATAAAAAAGGTTGGGAAACACTGATCTAAAATCTATGGAAAAATTAAATTTATTAATTAATATGATAAAAATAAAAATTTAAACAATTCATGTAATCGGTGTTCAAAGTAAAACGTTTATCTTAATGATTCATCAACATTATTAATCTTGTCAATTATGCCTACCTGCATTGCAATTTGCAATACATTGGAATGAACGTTGAATTTTAACATGTGAGTTAATGCCATCTCCGAAAATAAAAGTATTTATTAAATATTTAAATTATAAATACGTTGATCATTATAATGGAACTATTACATGAATATTAAGAATCTATTTTTGTTAGCGTTTTATGCACTTCAATTAGTTCTAAATGCTTGATTAGATCAACAAATTCATTACCTGTTGTATTTTCATGGACATTGGCATGTTGAAAACGGTATCTATAAAAATAATTGTCTGGATAAAATGGTTTATTTTTATTTCTACCTAAATTTTAAATTAATATACGTTTATGAATCAGAGTATCAGTCAATCCTATCACAATATATTTTAAATGTATCAATTATAAAAAATTCATATTAAAAGTATTAAAATTATAGTAAATTATATATTATATCAATATGCTAAATTATGTATTACATGTTATTAAAGACACTAATGTGCCTACACTAACTGATACCACTACATTGATTAATCCGTAATGCAAAAAGTTAATTTTTAATATTTTTTGTTGAAATCTAAAAATATACAATTATATAGGAGAATATTTATAAATCCAACCATTTTTACTAAAAATTCACTGTTACCAACCCTTAAGGGAAAAATTCACTTCCACCAAATATATATACTTTTAATAGTATATTAGAGTCCTTTTTTAAATAATAACAAAAACACTCCGAAGTTTGTGTTCGGAGATAAGCTCGTTTGATGAGATTTTGAAAGTTAGTTCTCTTTTTCTGATTAAATTTCCCTAAAGACTGTCACTAAATGATGGTTATTGTTGAAAATATAAAATTAGTGTTGGCACCGTATTAAAAACTCTAATGTGTAATGTATACTACTAATGTAGATTTATTATATTTTAATTCTTACATTGTGTAATAAGTAGAGTAAATTATAAATAAAATACTAAGTAAATTTCTACCCTATATATCGCAAGACAACAATAGAAAACAACAATACAAATCCAGACAGCCCGCCAAATATAGCTCCCTAAAAGATTGTTATTTTGCCACATAGATTTAAAATATTCTAAACTATTTTACTATTGAATTGGCTGGAATTATGAACATTCCCAAAATAAATATTGATAGAATAGAACACCCAAATATTCCAAATAATGATAAAGCAAGCTAAAATAAAATGTGTTTAATATTAATCATTGTACACATGTTGTATAATCATTATTGTCTTTAATCACGTATATGTCTATGAGAGCCAGAATTAGATTGACCGATTTAACATTAATAGACCCTTTTATAAAATTAATTTCTGAAAATAAAGTGTTGGAAATCAATAAATAAAGTAAATTAATTTTTCGATCTAAATTTAATTTAAGTAGTGTTTCTTAAACTTTTTCCATTGGGACGAACTTAAAATAATTAAAAAATATAAAATTGCATTAAAAAATGTAACTATAATACAATAGTTATGTAATAGTTATTAAATAATTATTTGTGTTAAATTTAAATTATCAATTTAAGAGTGATGGAAAGATGACTTTGGTTTATATGTCATTACGAATCGTTTACTAAAAATTAGGGACCTATTTTTGATTTTAGGGGGTTCCGGCATAGTAGATTAAATTAATTTCATGCATTTTTATGAAAAATGTAAAATTGCCGATAGGGTTGATGTTATTTCATACTATATGATGATAATATTTAATATAGTCTAAAGAACCTTTAAAACATCGTCATATATCACTCCACAAAGAGCAATCAGTGTAATTCCAACGAGAAAACCTAATATAAAAATATTATATATAACAATAGCAATTAATAATATTAATTTTTAAATGTCCAATAAAATAATTGATATATTAACTATTTGACTATTATGTAATCGTATAAACAGTAGCTAGCTTGCCGAGGGTGAACTTTTCTAATTTTGTAAATAGTATTATTTTTTTGAAAATGAGTATTTGAGAATCAAAAATTGCGTAGTAATAAAAAAATCCGAAGGAATCAATTATGTAAATTCCACCCATATCTCTTTATTGGAAATGTGTAGACGTTCTATGCACAATGTGCATTGCACATCTTTTTTTAAATTGTAGAATGAATATATTCATTTGTGATTTTAAATCGAAAAATTTGAAAAATATATGGTTGATAATATATTAAAAATTATTTTTCACCGGGAATGTATAGATTTATGGGGTTAAAACTATGTAATTATATCAATTGAAATAAGCTGTAATAGAATAGTCTTTTTTAAATTTTAGAACCATTTATTATTTCATATTTTTTGAATAAAATAGTTACCAAATAAAAAAATGAATATCAATTTACTTTTTTGACCGTGAAGACGCCACTTTGTGAGATTTAGAATTTTTGTGTGTGCTAACTGGAAATAACCTTATGAACTTGTAATTTTTTTATTAGTTATATAGCTATTTTTATTTTTAAAAAAAAGGGTTATTTGTGGTTTTTGTCTGGAAGATATTTCTTTTTGAAATTGGAATTTATGATAATTTTAACGATTTTAAAATCTGTACAGCGTGGACGGGTTTTGAAGTTCTAGGACTCGTTTACTTTTAAAAAAAAGGATAAGTTGGGTTTTTGAAGGACTCGCTTTCTAAAAATGAAATTTGTGGTAAAATGTCACCATGAAAAAACTCACTGGGAATTTATTGTTGTTAACATCCTATGACTTATTATTTAAATAAACAATAACACGCACATCAAAAATTTTTATATAAGTTAGGATCAGGGATTGGAATTAATTGATTGAAACCAATTTAATTGCATTGCGTTATGAAAAATAATTGCAATAAATTGGTTTTTTGAAATATAAAAAAATTTCAATTAATTGAAGATTGATAACAATATCATTATCATTTTTAAAAAACTGTTACAGTGGTTATAATGAATATACTAGGATGCTTTTGTCCGAAGTACATTACAGTCAAGCTAGTAGGTTAAATAAATCATTTTTCTGCTGACAAACACGTTTCTATTTTTCTAAAATTGAATAGAATAATGAAAAGTTGTTAATATTTTATTATACAATATCAAACTATTTTAGTTGCATTATATTTTATTTAAAAAATAGTATTTAGAAAATATTTTCATATTTATTTTATTTTATTTCTTCCTTTGAATTGGGAAATAAAATTTTTTCTGGAAATAAATAAAGCATGGTGGAACTGCGATACGCTACAACGAGTGTTGACAGTGTCAACTTGACACCTTAATATTGTATTATTATAAATTATATAATGATTATAATTGTATGATAATTTTAATGATATGATAATTGTATAATGATTAAATTTAATTTTTGAACCACATCAAAAAAATTTAATTAATTTTATCATTTATATGAAAAAAACCAATTAATTGCAAAAAAATCAATTCATTGAAAAATTACTATTAGCAAACAATTAATTAGTTTAAACAATTAGTTAGGATACACTAAATATATATTTTCAAGTTCTATTGCAGATTAGCCAACCTTTCACATATCATGCGTCACATTTTTATTATGCGATCTCAGATGTGTCAATTTTTTGTGTGAAACTACAGCTACTAATAGTATTTATACGTATAGAAATATAAACTATTTTATTTTTTTTACAATATAAAGATATACTGTGTACTACACAGTGTGTAGTGGTCCTTAATTAATGATACTTTTATGGTTGTTTTGATCTTGCCTATTTTCCAATATTTGGATTTAAATGCGTCACTAAGAGCATAATAATGTTTTCAAGAATATAATAAATCATTATAAATAAATAATTAATTAAGACTTAATTATTAACAAGTTATTGATGTAAGTGAATAGAGATTATTAAAGTGCCGGTAAATCAATAATTAGGATTATCTTGTTAATTAAAGATTAACAAATATAAAATGTACGGATTTTCCAGAAGATTCGAAAAGTAATCAGGTTATTTCTCCACTACCACGGATTACTGAAAAAAAATGAATCTTACTTACAATTTAAAATGTAATTTTCAATTATCCACAATTTAAATTTTAATTTAACAAAATTTCAATGCTCCTCGAAAATTTCACCTCGAATGATGTAATGTGCCGTTTGTGGCGCATCCTCCATAGGTTGACCACCCCTGCTCTATTAAATAGAATCTATTCAATCAATATCTAAATTATTTTAAGCCTTAATATAATATGAAATTACTCACCATTAAAAAGTTAAATCTAGTTTAATTTTAATGTAAATTTACTTATTCCGATTGAAATATTCTTTTTTGTTACACTTTTAAAGTCGCGCAGTGGGTAACGTAACAATTCGCTTGTTATAATGGTTGAAACTGTATTTATTCCGCTTGAAAGTGTGCTAAAACATACAATAATAATTTTATAAATTTCAATGTTTGAAATTTCAAAAAGAATAGTTAATCTGATTGGAATTCTCAATCAACCATTCTGCACGGGAAATATTAAATATTTATAGAATCCACACAAAAAAATCAAAGAAAGGAGAAAATTTTCAATTTTATTTCCAATTTAATAAGCAAAGTTAATTATTTTGTGTGTTTACGTAAATCAAAATAAAAAGTGCCAAACATGATTTTTACAGTCGGTCACTTGTATACATTTTTATTGGCTTATTGTTTATAGCAAGACCGCCAAACTTTTTTGGTTATGGACCCCTATGAATTAAATTTTTTTAATTGCACTAAATAAATTATTTGATTTAAAATTATGCATTCTAAAGAATAAAAATTGTTCGTTGTCCCCAATGGGGACTCCCATTATCCCTAATATTTTCAAAGTTTTTCACTTACCTATGGCGCATAAGAAAGAATTTTCGATCCCTCGTTTAAGACTTAATAATATATTTATTAATTTTAATTAAATTTAAACCTACAGCTTGCAGATAACAAGGAACAATAAAATATACCACTTAGACTGGTATATTTACTGACGACATCATTTATAAAATACGGTAGAATCTAAATACTTAAATTATAACATTTACATAAAGTTAGCAATTTTAAGACAATTTAATACGCCATCTTATAAAGTCAAATGTAATACAAATATGCATAAAGGCAAGATTGCAATAAAAAAATTTATAGTAAGGTTTTGAAATTCAATGTATAAACATTTTCAATTGCAAGGTTAAAAATTAACAATACATGTGTATTATCAGTACAGAACCTACCATATTCGAGATCACCCTTCGAGGGCAGCCTCATTTTTCCAAATTGAGCAGTATAAAATTATATTCTATAATCTAGATTCTAGAATATCACAACTATTTTGTGTGTTAAATTTAAAATGTCAAGTTAAGAGTATTGTAGAGTTGATATGACACTTTAATATTGTATTATTATAAATTATTGTGTATAATGATTAAATTTAATTTTTGAACTACATAAAAAAATATTAATTAATTTTTTCATCCAATTATCAATGAAAGGATTCAATTTATATTTTTACAGTTATATGAAAAAACTAATTAATTGGAATCTATCTTCATTTTTCAATTAATTGGTGTATACGAAATAATTGATTGCAATGAATTATTTCCAATCCCTGATAGTAAGCCATATAGTTGACATTGACGCAACTGTATTAAATTGTCTTTAGATATTGAATACCTGATCTGGTTTTAAATTGAGGGATTCATTTGAATAATATACATTAATACAAATACCAGTCATCACAAGTGTCACAGTACAAAATGTATTGAACGGTATTACCATCCATAATGCTCTGTTTATGAAGTGTATAAAATAAAAAAATTCTTTTACATTTTTGATTTCTTAACGTTTCTTAAAGAAATCATTCTTTGAACTTGACATTGATTTGTTGCATAAAGACCTATCCACATAAAAGAACTTGAAATGGCCAGCGCCCAAAATGTATTTGAAACAGTTGGATCGAAATTAAAGCTACATAGCAACATTGTAAATATATTTTATGTAAATGTATAAATAAATAATTTTACTTTCAAAAATGATAAAATAAAATTGTTTCCGTCATTATTTTGCCTATTATAAAAATAAAATCCCTTCAAAGTAAATGCAATTGCATAACATTAAAGATAATATCATAAAAAATTTTGCAATTTTATATTAAATATTACCTGTTTAAATATTATATATTACTTGGCGCAATTTTTTAGTTTGACAGTTTGACGTTGAAATGAAAATTTTGAATTAAATTATTATTGGAATGTAATAAGATATAATAAAATATTTACACAATAATACTTAAAATTTAAATAAAAAAATCAATTGTTTCAAAATTCTTCAATTCAATTGGATTTATTTTAAAATAATTTTCTAAAGATGTTCTTGGATTGTCAATTTGCAAATCACAACTGACAAAAAACCTTGCGATGTGAATGTGCACCTCGAAAAATCAGTAATTATTAATTAAAAAAGGTTAAATCACTTGATTATTTTTCTTTTATTTTCATAAGACATATATTCATTGAAAATAAATTTTGGTCCACCAAATTTACTGCATATAATTATTATAATACTGATTGGTCCCACTAACATGAAAACTGCTTGAATAGCGTCACTCCATAATACAAGTTTCATTCCTCCCTAATTTATACATAATATTCAATTTATACTATACTTTTCTAACTGAGCCCTCAAGTCAACTAGAAAAATATAATAATATAATCAAAATATTGTTGAAGGATGGGAATATTTTGTTGATTTATGATGGATTCGTAAACCGAAAAATTTTTCTACATATTTTATTATATTATTTATTTTTTCGTTTTTATTGAGGGTGATTGGCACAGGTAAATTGTAACATTTTTTATAATTGTGGCGCGATTTTTCAATGCTACAAGGTTACTCAAAAAAATGTTTACCGACAACTAACTTAATGTATAAATTATATTTTATAATTTGAAATGTCATACCAATGCAGTATATATTGTTGTCACCAAAGACGTGGCTGTTATAATGTACCAAATATTTATTTTTTCAACTAAAATTAAATGTATAATTTAATAAAATTTAAAACACTGGAATTGTACTTTTCAACTGTATTATTAAACATTATTTATTATACATTATATTAAGTAAGTAAATTACTTGTGCTCACAGCCAATGACGGTGCGTAAAGCGCTAATGCCAGATAAAACATCTATTATTTAAAAAATATTATTGAAATTAAATATAATCAACAGTAATGTTGGCAACTCGGTAGAAACATATTAAATAGATTTATGCTACTATATCTGTGATTATAATAAATTTTCTCAAACTAAAGCTTCTGCCAAGTAATTGTAGATAAAGATAGGATTTACGATAGTACTTTGTCGATTTAATTTTTTTTTTAAATTTTTTTATTTGTGGTAATCTTTTTACAGTTCTTTAAAAATATAACATACCTAAAATTCTTGAAAACAATTCACAATGTTTTATTAAAATTGGCTTAAAAATACCTGCCCAAGTTTTATTTCATAGATACATAATAAAATTATTTTTTTTAATTTGTGTTATTTGTGTGTTAATGTGTTTTTCTGTGTGTTTCACTAGTACTTAATTAAATTACCGATTGAACAATAAACATCAAAGTAGTAAATAATGAAACGAATCGGTTAAATCTTTTTTCCAAATACTAAAAATTGATATAAAGTACGTTTAGAAAGAGCAAACTACTTTTTCTGTAAATGGTTCGCTTTTAGTCACTGATCCATGTGAAATAAATTTGTATTGCACATGATCCACATATAATAATTAGTGATTGTACCGGAAAAATTACCGAGACAAAATTCCCGAGATTTTTACGATTTCCCGGGATTTCCCGAAAAAAATTAAGACATTCTTGTATTTGATTTATGTTTGTTATTACTATGAAAATATGATTATANTATTTCTTCCTTCGAATTTGGAAATTAATAAAGCATGATGGGACTGCGATACGCTACAACGAGTGTTGACAGTGTCAACTTGACACCTTAATATTGTATTTATTATAAATTATAGTATATAATGATTACATTTAATTTTTGAACTACATTAAAAAAATTTATCTAATTTTTTCATCCAACCATTCATCAATAAAAGGATTCAATTTATATTTTTTCAGTTATATGAAAAAACCAATTAATTGAAAAATTAATTGGATTATACAAAATAATTGATTGCAATAAATTATTTCTAATCCCAGATTATTATTAAGTTTTTTTATTAATCACAGAACACATTACTCAGCTTACTCAGTAAATCAGCTTTGGTTAAATTTCAAATTTGTCTAATTTTAGTTATACACATACAATGTATATAAGATTATAAGACACCCAATATGTACAAAAAAATTCATAATCGCTTTCAATTAAAATCGATCAGCCCGAAAAAATCGACTATGTTTTAGTCAAATAGTCCCGAAAAAAAACTATAAATATTCATATAAAAACTATATAAAGTGTATACATTGAAATTAATCACAAATATACAAAAATTATTTTATTTTAATTGCATAACTGGGTTGTCAGTTGTCTGATATAAATAACATTGCATTGCAAAACTCAGAAAACTCGATTAGTGCGGTTTATGAATCCTGGATCCATACTGCATACTCGAGAGTTAAATATACGTAAAAGGTGGTTTTTTTAAATTACATGGAAAATAAATTATTAATTTTTAATATACCGTTTTCATATTCATTAATGACAAACCCATTCACGCCAGTAAACATAATGTTATGATTCTTGAGAGTAAATATATAAAAACGTAAAGAATCACTTTACTTTAATAATATTGTATACATTTACATAAAATTTTGTACATTTTAAAATTTACGTTTAAAATTATAAACACATATATTGAAAATATTCAAAACAATAAAATAAACATTATCATGGTCAACAACTTTAAAATTATTCTTATAATTTCCTTCCAAAGTTTATTTATTTCCATTAACAGGATGTTTCTCCTAATAACTAACAAATAATTATTATTTCAATCAATTAAAACTATTATTATATTTTCATGTATCTCAATTCCATAAATTAAATAAATTAGTAAACCCATTTAATTTTATATTAACAATAAATAATGACTATAATTATAAATAATAATTTACTCTAGTTGATTGGAACCGACAAAGCCAAATTAATAAATATATAAAAAAATAACGAAAATCAAAAAAATAAAAATGAACAATCTAAATTTAGTCATATTTAATAATAATTTGACTATTTTTGACTACAGTGATTACACAGTATGACACATTTGACTAAATTTAGAATAATTTTGTACACTACGTGTAAATTGTTATGACTTGATTTATATACATTTCATAACGAATATGATGGATTATCTATGCGCTGATGGGCGTAAAATAACTAAATTTAATTATACTTAACATTTGACAATTGGAAATTCTAATATTATAATCATTGTCGTGCATTATTAATTTTATAGTCCGGATCTTATATACATTTAGTACATTGTACAATGTAACAAACGTATTTTACATAATAATTAAATTAATAATATTCGATAGCACATTAAAATTAGAATGTTATTGCTACATTTTTTGGTATACATTCAATATGTATGTATAATTTTAAATTTCATATGCTTCGTTTGTCTTAATTAAAGATTTCAATCGAGAATTCAATCTATATGAGCAATTTAATAATTTGTCTGTAAAATTTTTTTATGCATATACGAAATTCAAAAAAATGACAGCTCATATAAAGCTACGACAGCGACGCAAGTTTATGATTTATTAAAACAGACAACAACATTTTTGTTACATTATTTATCATTAATATCAATATCAGTCATTTTTAAATTCTCAAACCATTTCTCTTTTTTATATTTACATGTTAATTATAATTCATATACATTACGTCATTATTTATGTATTACATTTTACATTCCCTTACTATTCATTTTCAGTAAACATGGATAGTTTTGTTCTATGGTTAGAATTATGAGAAAAATGTAAAGTTAGAGGTTTCATTAAAGTGTTGAAGTCTTTGTTTTATTGTATCATAATGGAATTTTCTTTTAGAATATTTAAAACACCAAAACGCGTTTCAATATCACTGATACAAATTTTATTTTGAAAAATATTTGAATTTACGACTGAATAATTAATATGCACTTATGTTTTTCAATTTTAATAATTACAATTACTATAAGTCAAATTTAAAGTAATTATATAATTGTAATTGTCATATTTATGAATTTATAATGTTTTGAATATTTTAAATATTTTTAATAATAATTATACATATGTATTATAATTGTATGAAATGATTAAAAACCCATTTAAGGAAAATACCGATAGCAAAGTAAAGTATGAATCAATATAATTTAGATAAGTTTTGAAAATGGATCATGTGGTTCCATAAAGGGTACACGTGAAATATTTTGTAAGTGGCAAGAGAAATTATAAATCTAGGGGTAACATCAAACATTTTGTTGATAGTCCACATCTACACGCCTGAGTCTGTGAGATTCAAATAAAATATAAAGAAATTTAATTTAGTTTTATTTATTTTTATAGGAGAATTTTAATATTTATTACAGAGTTGCCAGATTTATGGAATTTGTCTCAAAGTCTAGACGACCGCTACATTATCATTTCAAAGATCCCACTTTTCTCCTACCATTAAAAAAATTTAATAAAATTTAATAAAAAATACCATTTCAACTTTGAGGGAAAATCGACTTTTACCGATATTTTTTTGAAAAATCCAACTTCATTGAATCTTATGAACAACAACTTTCTAATCCAAAACCCTACATAAAAAATTCACTTTTACCAAACTTTAGTGGAAATATACTATTTTCCAATATTTTTTTGAAAAACAACCTAGGGGAAAAATCTTTAATTTTTAACATAAATGTTTCATGTTTCCTTTGGGGTCCAAAAAATAAATATTTTGAAACGGTCCGTACACTATTTATTAATAATTTATTTAACACAAATTAATAATGATATTCAAGGATGTCAATTTTTGAAATTTTTAATAATTTTTTTTTATTGAATTGTACAGGATCATTCAATGTACGTCCCTTAATTGAAGTATACATTTGATTTATACTGTCAGCGACCATGCACGCGTATGTATAATAAATAATAACTAAATGTATAAACGCTTCATTTATTTATTGAATTAGTGAAATCAAATCAAAAAAGATTATAGGAAATGTAAACAAACTAAAAACGAAATTACACAAACTGGAATATCAAGACAAAGCCTCCAGCAATTGATCCTATATTTGTGCCACAAAATTGAAAACATTTGAAAACATTTAAAAAAATTAAACGCCCAATTAATTATCAAGCATGCTTAACCTAAATCTATCAAATTATTTCAACAATTGTCAAATAAGTTAAATTATTAATAAAACCAAAACAAGAAAACTAAGACATTACATTTAACCGATTTAAAAATATGATGACCAAAAAATTAAACAATTTTTTAACGGTAATTTAAAAAAATTTTAAGACATGTATTAACATGTAAGTAAAAGTTACTAAAAATACGTGTCTGTGTGTGTAATCATTTACATTGTATTTAAAAAAACCGACGTTCCAGTAATTTAAAAAAAATAATACCAAATTATTGTTTCGATACAATAAGTAATATAAATTGCAAATTAAAAATTGGCCCTTTATGTCCAAAACCCCAAAATAACCTTAAATTAAAAGTTTTTGAATACTAAAAAACACAAATTCTGGCACAGATTTTATTAGTTAACTTTTTTATTGTAACTTACCATTAATTAAAAAAAACTTCTTAAAATTACGAATTACATAACAATCGTTTAGAAATACTTGTACATTAAATTCAGTACTAATGTACACGTTGTGTAATACACACGTATGTTTTAAGTGACATAGAAAAAATCAATAAATATTTAAAAATTAAATTTAAAAAAAATACAAATTTGAATACATAATATATTAATAATATAATGTATATACCCAAATGTATTGTAATTGGATTATATTTAGAAGTAATAAACTGAAATGTATTATTTTATATAATTTTGGATTTTGTTAAGCATCGACATTTTAACAAGTCAATTAACAATATTTTAGATAAAATAGAATCGATGAAATAAAAATCAAATTGTATTACATTATGTATGATTGAAATGAAAAAATAAAGTGAAAAAAATAATAAAAACCTAATAATTACTAATTACCTTTAAAAAATAATATTTAAACCACAAACCATTTAAATTTTAAACTAAAATACACATACATACAACATTAAAAATTACCTGTTATATCTAAGCACGAGTTTGAATATTATTATAAAATAAAATAGTGTATTTGAGATGTTAAAAATTTTGCATAGACAAATGAAAATAAGATGAAATATTGATTAATTATAAATTGTCAATATAATCATTAAAGAAATGAAATATAAATGATGTATCATGCTTAAAATTTCAAAAATTGATATTGATATGATAAAACTCGACTTTTTCTAATCCGGTAATTAAGATTATATAAAATTAAAATTTAAATTATGTTGGAATATTGGACTCTAAAACTTGTCAAAATATAAAAAGTATAGAAAGCAATAAGAATACAATAAGCAATCATCATTTTATAGTCCAGCACATTACGCAACTAGGATTTAAAATTTAAAATCAAGACAGCTGCATACGACGAAACAAAATAATTACGCACACAAATTATTCAGTTGTTGTATTTGGGCATCTATAAATAACTTTTGAAATTGTTTTAATTGAAATTGTTACATTAAATTTATTTTTAGTCAATTTTCACTAATGTATAATAATCAAAATTGATTTATTTTGCAATAGGCTCATCTTGGTTTATTCTATTTTTATTGGAATCTTTGTCAATAAATACCATTCAACCTTTTGAGAATAAATTGCAACATATGATAACATTTGTCACATTTTTTATAAGGCTAATGTATTTATCAAAATAATATCCCAATTTATGTTCAGTAAAATGGTTAAAATGTATGTCTGTTTAGGAACCCTCATTGATGAAATATATAAATAATCAAATTCTGAGACAATTTTTAAAATGATTAACATTATCGCAAATTTTAACCTCAGAAACTTTCACTTTTATGATAAAAACTACAAATTACCCAATTTCTACGTTATTCTTTCAAATTTTAATATCTGGACTATAAACCTGCGTGCTGCACAGGTCTATCTTTCTGTCTATGAATTTTATATTTTAATAGCTTGACTGTTATGTACTTTGTACAAACAGTACCTAGCTCTGCTGAAGGCGGTTTTTTAAGAATTTTTATTTATTATAAACATAAATCTTATTATACATATATATGAAATTATTTAGTTAAAAATGTAAACTTGAAAATGTAAATTTTATTGTAAATTTAATTTTAAGTAATTGAGTCTTTTAAGGTCAAAACAACTAATTATCTGTTTTTGAAATCAAACGAACCCTAGAATTATAAAAAATACGATAATATATAATATGTTAAAAATTTTAAAATCATTAACATTATGATAAATTTCACATACTTCTTCTACTTTACATGTATCTTCACGGCAAAAACTTCAAATTACCTTTGTTGTTTTTAAATTAAAAAAGTCGTAGAATTTTATACAACCTAAATTGTGGGATGGTTTTTAAAATCATAAACATAATCATAAATCGCAAACTCAAAAAATTACATTTTTAAAATCGAAACCTCAGATTACCCTTTTTTAAAAAATTAAAAATAGTATTAGAATTTTAAAAAACAAACAGTAAATACGGTTATATCCATTTAACACACTCAAAAAATGTCCATCTGACAAAGTGACGTCTTCACTGCCTTTGTACTTTAGTTTTTTTATTTGGTAACTATTTTATGAGAATATTCTTAAATACAACCATTTTTACTAATAATCAAAATTTACTAACTCTAAAATGAAAAATTCAATTTTACCAACTTAAAAAATAAATCTAACGCGTTTTAGTACAATCAACCATTTTTGCTAAAAATCATAATGTACCAAACTTAAGGGAAAATTTCAGTTTTACCCACTTTAAAATGTAAATCCTAATTTTACCAACCCTATCAAGAAAAATATAGTTTTACTAACCCTAAATATAGTGTATCTGTGACAACATATTAATAATAAAAAATTGTTAAAACTCTACTGAATCAAAAATGGAAACCTGAAAAATCGTTAATGATTAATCTGGCGAAATAAGAAAATACATATATTTAATATGCAACCTTAAAATCACAGAAAGTATCAAATAGACGTAAATACATTAGGAACTATGAATATTATTACAAATTAATTTTTGTTTTCAATTTTTCTGGGAATTTAAAAACTATCTATAATTTATATGCTATAGTATCAGACGAGCTGGTACCCCAAAATAATTTCTGTTAGCACTTAAGGATCCCATGATCCCACTTCGGAACCGCTACTTTATGGAAAATTGGATGTTTTCTTTTTAATGGTTGGATTTTAGTAAGAATGATTTAATTTAAATAAAATGGTTGGATTTAAGTGTACGCCCCAATTTTATTAACACGCCACGATAATCGAAGGTGGCTGATTTGGTAAATAAATTTTGTCGAACGATAATAACGTATCTCATTGACACATTTGAATAACTACGAATAGACTTCTTCATCATTTGAAAGATGATCAAAATTTGTGAAATGAATCGAGCCAATTGGGTATGGAATCCATAATATGGATAATAAGACTTCATTTAAATGTAATTAAATATTTTTATAAGAGTTTAGACATGTGATACTCAACCTGTGTGATTTACTCACCAGTCACTAGTGGGTATTTGATAATTTTTAAGGTTATTTGCGAAATTTGCCGAATTGACCCTTTTTTGAAATAAGATTAAAAAATCATTTTAATTTACTATTTTCTAAAATTAGTTTTTAAAAAATATTATTCAAATTATTAAATTTATATCGCTCTTATTCTAAAAACATCACCATTTTGATGTGAGTGATTGTGAAGTTAAAAAATATTGTCGGTAATATCGAAATAATTATTCTAATATGGGTAATGTATAAAAAAAGTTAGAAGCACTAGTTTAGACAGAGTGACAGACTCACTTTGCTTGCCAAGCCAAATGTGGAAAAAATAACGTGGTCTGTTTTACTACGTTTAAGCGAATCGACAATAAATGTATGGGGAACCACAACTCTATACATTAATACTTCACTTGAAGATAGTAATTTTAAATAATCATAATTCCAAAGTACATAATTGTAATTATAAAATTTTAATCATTGTTATCTCTCAGTTCAAATATAAAAAAATAAATTACAGAAATTATTATCAACACCTGTAATGTTTTAGATACTAAGATATTTACAATATAAATCTTATATTTCTTTAATATCATTTCTGGACGATATTACAAATCAATAAAGTTTAAAATGTGACAACATTACAACACCATTCAACCGTTACTATGATCAACTGATGTATTCTGAGGTGGATACTGACGAAAGGGTATTACTGTCAAAAGTTATTAATCAATACAGTTACAAATCAATGTGTAGTTGTAAAATTTTGATAAATAATATGGGATACAAAATAAATAAACTTTAGCTCATATTTATCTGATTAAATTTGCGCAATCGCAACATGAAATTTGAACCAAAAATAACAAAATCTCGAATAAATAAATTATTTACAACTCTAAAAAAGGTGAATAAATAAAAATTTAAAAATTTATTTTTAAAACATGTTGACATAAAAATAAATCTTTAGGTTGAAAATTTTGATGCAGTAATTTCTGGATTTGGTAATGAAGGCACAATTTATTCAAAAAGTCTGTCATTACAAGTAAGAATTTAAATTACAGTTATAATTTATATTAATAAAAAGTAAATTTAATTCATTATTTATTAAATTCATAGACTTGGCTGATTGGAGTAGATACATTGAATGATACCATTATTGCGTGTTTAAAAGAAAAAATCTACTTTCTTGCCAGCAAAAAAAAAGTTTCATTTATTCAAAACACTTTAAAAAATGATGATAAATGTGTATTTTTAGTTCGTGATAAAGTAATTTTTTTTGTTTATTTATCATTTTGTGTTTGTGATAAGATTATATTAGCGGTTTCCAACATACTTCTTAGTTAGTACTTTAAACTACAAAAAATAATTTGGTACATCATACTTTATATGTGGTGTAACTATGACACTATCAATTAAAAAAAATTGTTAAAACTCTACTTAACCAAAAATGGATATCTTAAAAATCGTTAATGATTGAAGTGACGAAATAGGGACGTACATATATTATAATATGCAACCTTAAAATCCCAGAGACTATCAAATAGACTTAATTACATAAGCAACTAAGTACATTAATACAAATTAATTTTTATTTTCTATTATTTTTGAAATTTAAAAAATATCTATAATTTATGAGTCATAGTATCAGATGAGCTGGTACCCCACAAGTATCTTATTTTCACATTTTGGATATACATTTGCCATTTAACATTTATTCCACCTGAAAAACCACTTTGAAAAATCCAAAAAATGTTGCATCATGTTTTAATTCTACTAATTCTTGTTGATTTGATCTGCAATTTGAGTTATATCAGTAACAAATTGATTGATTGGCACAAACGTGTTGCCAGCATTAGGGTGTCAGACGTATTCAAGAATCAAGGGTGATTAGTTCGCATCTAGTGTATTTTCGTGTAATATAACATAATATAGAATGGGGTGTTGCAAAAATGCCGATTTGAGTGGGGTTGTTCATTTTAAATTTATCATATACATTTATTTATTTATATAAACTATTTAAAATGATAACCCCACATCAATAGTTATTTTGAACTATTCTTAATACAACATAAATTAACAGATCCTTTAATCCTCAAATTTTTGGAAAAAAAGTGACACCCTAGCTATCAGGGCGTATCCAAGAGACTAGTTAATGGGGTGCGAGCGAAGCGAGCTAAATATTTAACTTCGCTGAAGGTAAAAAAATTTTAGGGGCGTTTCTTTTAACATCAAGGAGTCTAGTTTGATTTTAAATTGCGATTTTTAGAAATGTGTCTCGTTTAATTTCATTTAAAGGTTGTTATAGAATAGTTTCCAAATTTGTATTTTTTCGCAAAAATAAAAAAAATGATCAGCACAAAAAAAAAGAAATTAATTTTGTTTATTAAATAATCCTAAATCAATTAGGTCCAGTCTTCTTGGAAATTCTTCCATTATTGTAGAGTTGCCAGATGTTGGGATTTTATCCAAAGCCTAGACTCCGCTACATTATTATTTCAAGAATCTAGCTTTTATCCCATTATTAATAAAATTTAATTAAAAATCCATTTCAAGATCTGTAAAAATTTAGTTTTCACGGTTTTACAAAAATAAAAAATCCAATTATACCAACCCTTAAATCTTAAGGTAACGGAAAAATCCCTTTCCGAAATTGTTTTCAAAAATAGCATTCGGTTCACATTTAATAAATTAGTAATTTTTATTCATTAAAAAAGTTTTCTGGTACCAGATAATCTACCACTATTGATTATCCATTTTTTATTTTTCCAAATCTATATCTTTACAACGAACAATTTATGTATTATTTAATATACTGAAATGTTCTCGGTATCATTTTAAATCGTCAAGATTGTTTTTTTAATACGAAGACATGAAAATTGATAAAATTACCTTTTTAGAATATTATTTCGAAATAGATCAATTTGATAGTGTAATAACAAAAACAATCCAAAATATATCTTTCCATTTATATCGAAATGAATAAAATTATAATACTGCATGTCTATTGAATTAAAATTATGAAATTTTAACCGCCCCTAAAATCTTAAAACACTCCAGGAGGCGATACTGCCCCTTAAAAACTCCTAGTCTATATGGTTTAATATAATTAATGGTTAATGAAATTTAGACAAACGAAGGGTTAAACTTTGAAATAATTTTGGATGCAATTGAAAAGGATAAGGTTGTAGATCACAAAGATCCCATAATTGGATCATTTCTCAAAGAAAAATACGAATCTACATTTTTAGAATCTTTTTGGAATTTTATTAAAAGCAAAAATTGTCAATTGGTGAGATTTTTATCTATTACTGAGTGACCACCATAGTAGACTCAACTTGGCCTCGGTTATTGTAGAAGTATATTATTTATATTAGGGTCATTTATTATCTTCGAAAAGTTACATTAATACCTTGTCAGAACTAGCTATTGTTTACTACTCTTTGCACAAAGTATGTAACAAGCTAGTACATTATGATATTTTTTATAATTACTTTAAATCCCTTTTTTGTAAATTGGTACTAATATGGTCACTCTAAATTACCTAAAATGACTGAATGGTGAGCAAATCAACTCAAATTATATCCATTATTTTAATTATTTGTTTTGACAGGTCAATGCAACTCCGTTATTTTCTCAAATATTTTCAATTAAAGATAACGCAGAATTTGACCTTGTAAGAAAAGCTGCTGGAGCGACAACAAAACTATATTCAAAATACGTAAAAGAAAATATAATAAACATAATTGACGACGAACGCAAGGTTTTTCATTCAAAATTATCTGAAAAGACTGAAAATGCAATAAAAACGACAAAATATGTAGGTGATTTAGATGTGAACCTTTTAGAAGTATGTTATTCACCAATAATACAAAGCGGTGGTGAATATTCTCTGAAATACAGTTCGGAAAGTAAAGATACAAACATTTCATTTGATGTTATAATTTGTTTTATTGGATTAAGATTTAGAAATTATTGCTCCAATATGGTTAGAACGTTAATGGTTTCACCTAATGATAAGATGGTACAAGATTATGAATTTTTGGTTAATTTGCAGGAATTTTTAATGGAAAAGATAAGACCGGGGAAAATGTTGTCTGATATTCATAAAGAAGCTATGAAGTATGCTAATGATAATAGACCAGATTTGTCCAATAAATTAACTCCTTCCTTTGGAAATTCTATAGGCATAGAATTCAGAGATAATTTAATCGCAATTTCTGCAAAGTGCAGTAAAGTTGTCAAAAAGAATATGATTTTCAATGTCTCTGTAGGTCTTTTAAATATCAATAATTCTGAAACTGGTGATCAGTATTCCTTGTTTGTTGCCGACACGGTAATTGTAAACGAAGATCAATGCGAATTATTGACAAATATGAAGAAAAAAATTAAAAATGTTTCGATAATAATTAAAGACAAAGATATGGAATCTGAAGAGGAAGATTTCCAAAATAATTTGGACAATTTTGGTCGTGGTAAAAGGAATACAATTTTAGATAATAGGACGAGAAAAGAACAGACTGGCGAAGAAGATAGAGGAGTAAATCAAAAAGAATTTTTGAGAAGATTGAACGAAGCAGCTAGACTGCGGTATAAACATTGTAAAGGCGATGTTGTTCCAGAACTTCCTAAAAAAATGCAAGTGTCGTATAAAAATATATATCTTCTTCCAGATTCTGATGAAATAAAAAGTAGTCGATTATTTTTAGACGCCAAGGCACAAACATTGCTTTTACCCATTTTTGGCTCTGTTACTGTGGTTCATATAGATTATATTAAAAATGTAACACAGTCTGTTGAAGGAAATTATACCTTTTTGAGAATTAATTTTGCAATGATTTCCTTGAATGATGAAAATGTTGATTTCATAAAAGAATTGACTTTCCGGGGGAGTAATAAACGTGAACCTGGAGAATTGTCTTCAGCGGCTTCAAACTTACAAACTGTTTGTCGTATGATTAAAGAGACTCAAAAAAACGCTAAACAACGTGAATTGGATGCCAAACAAATGAAGGGCATCATTAAACAGGATAAATTGATTCTAAATTCCACTAAAACATCCACCAAAATTTCTGGACTCTATGTCAGACCTTCAAATCTCTTGCCAAAACGAATTAACGGCGTGTTAACTTGCCACGTTAATGGGTTTCAGTATCGTTCTATTCGCGGCGATACGATAGATATTCTGTTTAATAACATTAAGCATTCATTCTTCCAACCCTGCGACAGTGAATTGATTATATTACTACATTTCGTTCTTAAAGACCCCATATTAGTTTTAAAAAAGAAACTTTCTAATGTACAATTTTACATGGAAGTAGGAGAAGTCAGTACAGATCTAGGTAGACGAAGAAATGGTGGGTATGATGAAGACGAATTGAGAACTGAACAAGCAGAGCGTAAACTCCGAAAAAAACTTAAAGAAATTTTTAAAAACTTTTGTCTCCGAGTAGAATCAATTTCTTCAGGAAAGGTTTCTTTTGAAATACCCATTAGAGATTTAGGGTTCTTTGGTGTACCCATAAAAACTACCAGCTTTCTAATGCCTTCTACAAATTGTCTTGTTCAACTTTCTGATTGGCCTCCAACCGTTGTGTCTATTGATGAAATTGAATTGGTTCATTTCGAACGAGTTTCCTTTTCCATTAAAAATTTTGACATTGTTTTTGTCTTTAAAGATTACTCTAAACCTGTATTCATTGTTAATGCAGTTCCAACCGAATCTCTTCAAAATTTAAAACAGTGGCTCCATGAACTTGAAATTCATTTTACCGAAGGAGTTCAAAGTCTCAATTGGCCCAAAGTTATGAAAACTATTGTTGACGATATTGATCCGTTTTTCGATAATGGGGGATGGAACTTTTTGTGTCCAGAATCTGATGTACCTTAATTTATTTATATTTTCATATCTTATAGGTCGAAGAATCTGAAGATGTAGAAGGTGAAGACGAAAATTTCCAACCCACCGATTCAGATACTGAATGTGAAACAGTGTCTGAAGAGTCTAATGATTACAGTGAAGAAGATGAAAATAGTAATCATTTTTTATGTGTCTTTTGATTATTTGTATAGGTGATTCATCAATGGAAGATAATTCGGAATCTAGTAAAGGTTGGGATGAATTGGAAAAAGAGGCTATAGAAAGTATTTTTAACTCTAATTGGACCTAGTAGTCGTTAATATTCACGTCATTTCATGTGTAGATTACTCAAATTAAATCTTGTCATCTGATCATGTAAAATTTAGATGATAAAAAGAAACAATACGGAAACAAACGAAATCATTAGCACCAAATATAACACGATTGTATCATAACAATGTAATAAATTTTTATGGATACTTATTTAAAAATTCAATTTGTCGGGATGTTATCATTAATTTCCAAAGTTTTCTTAATGTCTTGAATTGGAACAGCTAAATCGGTTATCCACTTATTATGAACAATCTTTTTTAGTGAAGTTCTGTCTTTAGGGTTATATTTTAGTAACTAAAATTGATAGAAATGAATATCATTGCAATACCCCATCAATAAGATTGATTGCACCATCAGCGAAATAATCTGGAATTGTATATTGAATATTTTTTATTAAATGGTATGTAGACTGTGCTCCACCGGTTTCAAATGGTGGTGATCCATTTAAAAATTCGTATAAAAGTACTCCAACTGTCCATAAATCTACTGCAGAATCGTGAACTTTTCCTTCAACCATTTCTGTATATAATTATAATTATAAAAATTTCGTTAATAATGGTAAGTTCCATTTTTAATTGATAAATTTTACCTGGTGAAAGATAATCTATTGTTCCACAGAAAGTTGTACGTCTACATTTTTGATATAATTAAATTTTCATAAATCTACCTGGAAGACGGCGCGTGAACAGCCCATCCAAAGTCCGTAATTTTTATTTCAGCGTGGTAACCAAGTAGGATGTTTTCTGGTTTCAAATCTCGATGTATAACGTTATTGTCGTGTAAATAACTCAGAGCTATCGAAATTTGAAGAGTATACTAAGTTTTAAACTTTAAAAGAGGTCATAAAATGATCCGATTGTGTTCAATCTTTACTAATATAAAATGTTTGTATGTGTAATAGTTTATTTAGAAAATGGAAATTCCTTAAAATTAAAAAAATACAAATCCATTTTTACTAGACCAGAATTACAATAAATACATTGATAAATTAGATATTTGACGTCCATTCTCTAGAGCAGTGGGTCCCAATTCAAATAGTGTACGGACCACCATTTCAAAATGTTTATTTTTTTAGCCCTAAATAAAGCATAAAATATAGAAAATTTATGAAAAAATTAAAGGGTTTCTCTATGATTAGGTAAAATCGTGTTTTTCAAAAAAATATTGGAAAAAGGAGATTTTTCTCTTAATTTAGGTTGATAAAATTGAATTTTTTATTTTATGTTTTGGATTAAAAAGTTGTTGCTCGTAAGATTTCTGAAAAAAATATTGGAAAAATAAGATTTTTTTCTGAGGGTTTTAAATTGTATTTTTTATTAAATTTTAGTGGATTAATACTGAAAAAATATAGTGGGACCCAAAATATATGATTTTGTGTCCCCAGGGGTTCCACGGACACCAATGCTCCAAATCGATATTAATTTGAGCGATGTATTGTTAGAGCGAAACAATCATCAATTTAAATAATTAATCATATTATTGAGTTTTGACCAAATTTTGTGGGTTTTTTTTAGGAAAAATTATTTCACCCAATTTTAAACAACTTTGTGTCAAAAATTTGGTAGTAGTTTTAATCCTTTTTTTTTGTCAAATTTTTAAAGATTTTGATGATAATTTTTACACCAAAATTTAGTAGAATTTTAAAGGAACATTTTTTTCGTCCAATTTTTAAAGATTTTGAAGATTTCAAAAATGGTAAAAAACCCTACAAAATTTTGGTTCCTCTTTAAGTTGTCTTCAAAATCTTTAAAAATTAGGTGAAAAAGATTTCCTTAAAGAAACCCACAAAATTTGGTCAAAACTCAATAATATGATTAATTATCAAAATCTATGATTACCTCGCTCAACTGAATGTTCGTCATTGATAAATTAAATTTTTTTGCAAAATAAATTATAATCTCAAAAATGGACATATTCACATCCAAAACCACAAATTATCCTTTTTTTAAAGCAATGAAAAATCCAAGAATTTAAAAAACATAAATTTTAAAACAGTTTTTAAAATTATGAGCATTATTAAATTGCAAGCTAGAAAACTTGAAACATCACGCGCAAAACCGAAATTACCCATTATTTTTAAAAATGAAAAAATCAATATACAATATACATAAAGTTGTCAAATTTTTTTAAAAAATCATAGCTAATACAGTCTTTTCCAATTAAAACAATCCAAAAATTTTCAATATGTATGTATACAAATGTAAAGATCCCTGAACCTGTTACCACTGTATAAACAAAATTAAAAAACATACTGTAGCCGAAAGTTGTTCACAAAATCTTTTTTTACGTTTAAGCATACCATACAATTCACCACCTGGCGCATATTCCACAATTAAATAAATCCTATTTTCATCATAAAAATAATCATACATACGAATAATATGCCGATGTACCAGATGAGATTGAATTTCAATTTCCCGACAAATTTGATTAGAAAAATTTCCAACACGTAACCGATTAATAACTTTCATGGCTATAATAAATTTAGTTTTTTTTTCACGTGCCAAAAAAACGGAACCAAAATTTCCACTGCCCAACAATTGCCCAATTTCAAAATCAGTTACAACATGTCGTTTCTTTCTATTTGTCGATGTATCTGAAACTTTTAAAGTTTCAGAAGAATCAGAACAGGGTATATTGATATTGACTTTTAGTTTTGTAGTTTCAAGAAAAGGTTCAAGTGGTAAATTGTTAATTGTACTAGATTTGTAACTTTCATTCAATGCCAATTCCCTAGATTCAAGTAAAATTGGTTTACGATTTTTTTCTAAATTTTTATTGTTAGGTTTAGTTGATTCGTGTGATTTTTTTAAAATTGGAATGTTAGAATTTTTGAGCAGTCCCTTTTTATTTAGGGATTGACTAGTTTTGTTGGATGAATTTTCTTTAAATGTGTTCAATGCGGTTCGAGTTTCTGAAATTTAAAAAATTAAACAATTAAAACACTGAATATAAAAAATGACCAAGTATTACTTGTATCTTTAAATTTTCCAATTTTATGATCAATGTCATCGGTAATATTTTTCTGTTTCTTTAAAGAATTCATAAATATTTTACTGCCCAATTTTAATTTAACTTTGAGATTTTTTGTTTCTGTTTTAACAGTTTGTTTATAATTAGTCTTGTCTCTAAGAGCATCACACTTTAAAGTCTTTTTATCTTTCAACTGACCTAGTCGGCTCTGTTTATCTACTTTGATAATGTGTGACATTTTATCTTTTTTATTTTTTCCTTTATCACAATTAATTTTTATGCCTTTTCTTAGAGCGTATTTCTGTAATGTTTGTAAAGTTGAACATTTTGATTCTTTTAACACCCTTGTATGGGTATCAAGTTCAATCTTTTTTATTGCAGAAATTCTAGAGATGTGAGCTTTTATAGCGTGATTATTGATACTATGCACCTTATTCAAATCTACTCGATCATTTGATCGACTACGTCGGTTTTCCCTAAGATATGAATGTTGTCTTCTAAGGTTAATGTCTGTCGTTGTAGTGAACGGTAAACAGTTATTTTTCTTATCTTGCCCAATGTTCAATAATGAAGACGATCGTGATATCATGGGGTGTCTTCTTTGCGGCATTTGAAAATTCAATTTGTTTGGCAATTGCATTTCTTTTTCGTTTAGTGCATTTTTTGATCCGCATACAATTACTTTTGGCTTGCATACAGATAATCCAAAAATGTTATCGGATGAACTTGTAAATAAATTTTTCTTGGTATTTCTTGTATTGTATGGTTTTTTCATTATTAGTAAACTGGTTATTTACAGGTTATGTTTTTGATTTCAATTATATGAGAAATTAAAAAAAATTAGACTAAATTTAGCATTTTTTAAATCTTAGATAAATACTTACTGTTCAATAAAATTATATTTCGCGCCATTATTTATAACTATAGTAAAATTAACTCATTGAAATAATTTACTTAAAATGTGACTAAATTCATCTCAATCTGAGGACAATATAACACGTGTAATTTACACAGTGTAACAAATGATGCGCTACGATTGTTGATGTGGTGAATTGAAATTCAATTGTATTTTTTTATGAAAAGATTTCAAGTCACACAAGTTCTGAATGTTCAAGTTCATGAAATTACATTTTTGAAAAAATAGTATAAAAAATGTTAGATAATAAATGTTTAATAACCTTACTAAACTAATTTAAAAATTAACAGACCTTCAAAAGAAGAAAAATTAAAAAATGCTAAATTCGTAATTAAGTTACAGATAGTGACGTGAAAATAATAAACAGTGCAGCGCGTTAACTGTATACATTATCAAAAATATGTAAAATCGAAGTCAGATTTTACCTAAAAATTAGTCGATAAAATATTAATTTTGGATCTTGTTTAGTTGAAGTTTAAGTTTAATTTTTATCAAAAAACTTGTATTCATATTACTTTTATTATTCATTAGTAGATTTTCAATTTTTTATTAAAAGTTAAAAATGACTAAGCAAAATAGTACAGAGTCAATAATTGATATAAAAATTCAAGAAATTTTAAAATCTGAAATTGTGAATAAGCGTGAATTAAAATCACGTATTAAAAGAGTTATTGTCCATCCTTTAGTTTTACTTAGTGTTGTTGATCATTTCAGCAGAATTACGACAAATAGTACCATTTGTCGTGTTGCAGGTATTCTTTTGGGAACGATTAGAAATGGAGTTTTGGATGTTTCCAATAGTTTTGCAGGTTTTTTTAATAATTTTATTTTATATCAAAACTTTAGTCCCTTTTGATGAAGATGATAGTGATGCAAGTGTTTGGTTTTTTGATCATGTCTATTTGGAAAGAATGTATTCTATGACTCGAAAAATTAATGGTATGTTTAATATAATTTTTTTATTATTTTCGTTTTGGGTTATTTCCATTTTTGATTTTCCAATTCCCCAATTTCAATACAAAAAACACAGAATTATTAAAACCCAAATATTTATATAAATAAACAAATCGATGGCATTTTCTGCCTCGATATGTTTTTCATGGTTGCTAAAATTTGCATAAACTATTGACTATTGACACAGTTGACTAATTTTTTATAATTAAAATAAAAAACTGTCCTAGTGGTAGTGATTGAGCCGGGAAAAAAACCGAGACCAAATTCCCAGGATGTTTCGAAAAAAATTGAGACTTATCTGTATTTGATTTATATTTGTTATTATTATGAAAATATGATTATATTATAATATTTAAAATTTACCATTTCAAAAATACCATTTCAAGCCCTCCTGGAAAAATTGTCTTATACCGATATTTTCTTTTCAAAAATCCGATTTTACGAAATCTTATGAAAAAAATTCACTTCATCACACCACAAATAAAAAATCTAATTTTCCAGCCCTTCAATGGAAAAATATTGTTTTTTCGATACTTTTTTTAAAACACTCTTATTCCAACCACAAATTACTAACGCTTAGGGGAATTATCCTATTTTTCCAATATTATTTTAAAAAATACTATGAGTTGTTACAAACTGAAACGCTATAATCGTGATTGTTAAAATTAAAGGAGGCCGTTATGACCGTTCAATCTACATCAACACAAAATGAAAGAAATTTCTCTACTGTTTCTAATTTCGTTACAAAACGTAAAACACGAAAACGAATCTATCAATATTATGTGTGTTTTGAAACACTTTTTCAACAATCTAAAATAAATAAATTTCTTTTTGTTTCTAAAATTAATTAAGGTCTCTAAAATTTTTAATGCTTCTACATATTTAGTATATTATACATGCATAAAAATTTTTTATTTTTCCCGGGAAATCACAATCACTACCTAGTGGTTCAGACTAAATGCATTATGAAAGAATATTATTTAAAATGGTTTAATGAAAAATTTAGATATTTTTAATATTTTTGAAGTTATTGAACTTAGAAAATTTTATTACTTATTACTTAGAAAAATATAAAGGAGTCTCGTTCTCAGAATGGCAGCGTTTTTAATAGTTTACAGTAAAATTTTTTATGTAAAGATTCACTGATATCTTTAAATAGTCTCCATCTTTTTCACCTTCCTGGATGGATTGACTATTACTTTTAAAATAGGTACAATTATTCGCTGTTTTGGTGCGTTCTTAACAAACTAATGAAACCTACCAATTTTTTTAAGAAGTGGTGTTAGCAAAATAAATTTTAACCTCTAAAACTTACATTTTACTGGTCATAAAGCCCAATTGTACTTTTTTCTGAAATTCAAACGAGTTCGAGAATTTAAAATCATAAATATTATTATAAATTTAAATTTAAACAAAATATATTTTCAGGGCCAAAACTACAAATTACCTTTTTTTTTAATGAAAACACACCTAGAATTTAAAAAAATTTAAAGGTGGTACAGTTGTATCTTGTTAACACACACATAAAATTTCAATCCGTATAAGTGACAATTTTACGGTGAAAAAAGCATTTTAGTATTCATTTTTTTTCCGAAATATTTTTATTAACAAAAGTAAAACAAAAAATGTGAAATAATTAACGGTCCGAAAATAAAAAAAAAAAAATTATTCTAATAAAGCTTATTCGAGTTCATATAAATACTCAATTTCAACCCGAGAAATTTACGAATTCCCGATGAAAAATAATTTTTAATATATTATCAACCAATATTTTTCAAATATTTCGATTAAAATAAAAATTTTAAATGTAAATATTGATCTTACAATGTCAAAAAAATGTGCATTAAACGGATACACATTTCCAATAAAGAATTTTGAAAATGTTTTGAAAAAAATGTAGGAAAAGAGATGTTACCTTAACTTAAGGTTTATGGGTTGGTAAAATTTGATTTTATTTTTGGGGTTGGATTAAGTGGTTTTTTCTTACAGGTTTTATTTGTAAACTGGTCAGAAGAGGATTTTTATATAAAAGGCTTGAAATGATATTTTTTATTAACTTTTATTTAAGGTGGGATAAAAGTGGAGATTTTAAAAATAATAATTTAGCGATCGTCTAGGCCAGTGTTTCTCAACCTTTTTTACTGCGCGGAACCCTTATGAAATGTCAAAAAATCGCGGCACCTAAAAGCATGATCAAAAATTTTTTTTCGCATGTCGCATATATAAAAAAATTAATAACACACGGAATTTAACCGGTAAAACCAGTTGCCTCCCTGACACTACGAAGAAGCATCAAGGCTCGTGAGAGAACTTATTTAAATTATTTCAAGAAAGTTGAACCATAAAAACCCACATTCTTTACAATATTTCTTATAAAGATAATCTGAATTCTTACATTTACTTTTTTATTATATGTATTTTATTTTTATTTTACATTATCTGTATTACTTTTTAACATTATTTTATAGGTTCCCATACTCACAACGTATATAATACTTTTATTAAAACTGATTTGATTTAAATTTGATAAATGATGTTGTTTCATTGCGTACAACAGTAGTTTAGAAAAACTTTTAATTTAAAAATATCGCATTTATATTTCCCGGAACTCGTGGGTTCCGCCGAACACAAGTTGAGAACCACTAGTCTAGGCTTTGGGATAAAATACCAACAACTTTGTAATAATGTATTTTACAAAAATATAATAATTTTTTAATTTTGCTGGTAACAATTTTGCCAATCGCTATTTATAATTAAATTACAATAAAAATCTGTAATCCTAGTTTCCATATATATTTTTTTGTCGTCTGTAATTAATTAAATTGAAACTTTTAACTCATTTTCAAAGTCCGCCAGGTTGGATATTACGTAATAATAATTTGATATTTGGCCAAAATATTTATATATTTACTTAGCCAAAGAAATTATTGTTGGATGGTATCACACCGGACCAAAATGTGACAAAACCGTAATTTAATTATTTGTATTTGAGGTACGACCATAAATGCGTCACGTTGGCAGTATTCGGACGGTGATACGAACCATTGAGTCTTGTCTAATACATTAATCTAAAACTTAAGAAAAACGTTAAGACTTTGCACGATTTAATACAGCGTTTCAAACACCTTTTGTGTTATTTGAAATAACACATTTCTTATTTTTTTACATTTTGTTTTAATTTAAATTTCTATTCAATTCAGGATTTAAATTTAAAATTTATTGTAGAATTTAAAAAACCAAATGATAGCAAAAGTGTATGTATTTACATTTTGTACATTATGTATGCTTATATTTTGTATGTTTCATTTCCAAATTTGAGTTATTCAGGGTCAAAAACCCATTTTTTAAGCATTTGAGGAATATCACGATCAAAACTACAGAGTACCCTTTTTTTTAAAATTAAAACAGCCCTTTAATTTAAAAAAAAAAAATACAGATGATACAGTTCTATTCAGTTAACACACAAAAAAATTAATCTCACAAAATGATGTTTTCAGGGTGTAAAAAACACTTTTTTATGAATTTTTTTTTATTTTAAAACTATTTTATCAAAACAAAAAATTTGAAATAATTAACGCTCCTACAATAAAAAAAAAGATTATTCAGATACAGCTTATTCCAATTGATACAAATACAAAATTTCAATATCAGAAATTTACGCAATCTTGGTGAAAAATAATTTTTAATATATTATCAACCAATATTTTTCAAATGTTTTGATTAAAAATGAAAATATTCATTCTACAATTCAAAAAAAATGCAATGAAGGTCTATACATTGCAAGAAATTTTACAGAAATTGAGTCCTTCAAGGTCAAAAACGACAAGTTTCCTTGTTTTTAAATGTAACCCTTTCCTAGAATTATAAAAAATATACAATTTGAAAATCTGATATTTTTACGGCCAAAGCCCATAATAAATCTGTTATGTAAAAATGAATAAAGTCCTAGAATTTTATAAAACATAAATTCTGCAATAGTTTTTAAAATCATATACAGTATCATAAATGGCAACCTCACAAAAGAGCATTTTATCGATAATAACTATTTTATTAAAACAAAAATTTGAAATAATAATAAATGGTTATAGAATTTAAAGAAAAATTATTCTGATACATCTTATTATGATTAATATATAACTTAATAACTGATCCAAAATTTTAACTTCAGAAATTTACGCAGTCTTGGTGTACACAATTTAAAATTTTAGTCACTGTGAAACTAGTTTGGGAACTACTTCTTTAAAGGATTGATAATAGTGAATAGTATTATTTATTATCATAAGATTCTATTATAATAAAATATCAAGAATTTCAATTTATTTTTTTGGTAGAATTAAAAAATCCGCCCTCTGCAGAACTAGGTGCTGTTTGTACGAAGTACAAAACAGTCAATCTAGTATTAAAATCAATTAAATTATTAAATTAAATGATTCATCCACTGTTCTACTTTGAAACATAAATTTTACAATTTAAATGAGACACAAATCTATCAATATTTATGATTGTAATGAACCAAAGGATATAAAATATTAATTTTCTAAGGGAGGATAGATAATAAAGATTTCATATTGATCTGACAGATATATTGTAAACAAGTAACAATGTACTGTAAATAATACCTGAAAATCATGTTCAATTTTGGGAACATATACATTACATTTTGGCGGTATAATGGTTAACCCTTAATTTCAGATAAAGGATAAGAAATATCAAAAATTTACAATTTTTATCATAATAATATTACCTTGATTGTTATGTACTTGGTACAAACAGTACTTTGCTCTGTCGAGGGTGAAATTTTAATTAATAACCAAACATGTTAATATTCACTTTTACCAACCTTTTAAAGCAGTCATTTCTAAATTTGTTTTACCATGCAACGGTCATTGTACATTAAATTAGATTTAACTAATTTAAAAATAAAATGTAATATAATTTATATTTTATTTCGTATAATATATTTTTTTAACTTTTAAATCTCATATTCATTTGGTTTACAATTGTCTTTATTTGAAAACCGTTTCATTTATATATTTATTTAGGATTTGGAAATTTCTGAAACTATCATGAATTATTGTGATGATCCGGTTATTATGATTTTTTATTAAATAATTTGTTTTTAGATTTTACTTGTTGTAGACACTATACCTAAAGGAGCTTGTTTACCATCGCATGCATTTTACGTTCGTGAAACTGTTCGAAATGTAATTTTTGATATATTGAAAAACTCAGTTTTATCATTATGTTCAATAGAGTGTCCATGTTTTTTTATTAAAAAAATCAATTTTGCACATGTATACATTTTCTCATTTTAAGCATTTATCAAAAAAATTTTTCATCGATAAACATTTACCCCAAATGTAATTATTTAAATACATACGAAAATGTTAAGATAAATATAAAACAATTGTATTTTATTTATAATATGGGTTGATTTCTATGGTTGTTCTTTT
Source organism: Intoshia linei (assembly GCA_001642005.1). Classification (NCBI taxonomy): domain Eukaryota; kingdom Metazoa; phylum Orthonectida; family Rhopaluridae; genus Intoshia; species Intoshia linei. The sequence continues at coordinate 13,970 of LWCA01000100.1, read as the reverse complement.
GATGGGTTGAACATGTTTTTTAAAATTAATTCTAGCTCATTTATTTTGAAAAACTGTATGTATAAAAAAGTTTAATTTAAAGGTTGTGAGCGTAAACGAAATTAATTTTATGATAATTCCATTACCTTGAAACCCTCTATCAATTTTTTAATTTTTTTCTAAAAAATTGTATTGAGGTTATACCTTAAAGTTTACATGTTTTTATTGGTAATTATATTTTTTTACACCCTGTATTTTAATTTCATTTTATTAATTTACCCTAAAAGTCTATTTACATTTTTAAAACAATGAAACCTAAATTTTTCCAAATTGACTTTAATTTGAAAATGTACATTAGGACGGGAAATCTACAAAAAAATCTTTGGAATATCTTCCTTGTCAAATTGATGCAGAGGAAGCTGAGGAAGTAGGAGTGGAACATTTGTTAAGGTAAATTAATTAATTTTTTTTTTATTTGAAAATTTGGTTGATAGATAGCTCTTACTTGACTACTGTGTCAGTCAAATTTATTGAATAGCAAAATTGAATGTCAAATTTTAATTTTTTTAGTGCAACTTTAAAATAAATGAAATGTCTAGCTTATTGTATATTTAGAGACTTGAAAACGATTACACCCTACGGGACACTACAAGAAAGAATATACCATCAAATTGTAGGTCTCGACGGATTAAAAAATAAAATTGACTCATTGGTAGAATATCTTGTAGACGTCACTGAATATGGCAAAGAACAATCGTATGAAATAATTTACTTACTACAGGATGTCTTCAACTTGATACCAACTTTCAAACCGCAGTATTTTAACGACGCATTGTGTGTTCGAACCAATGACCAAAAAATGACTCTTTACATTAGTTCAATGGTACGCACGATAATTGCATTGAACAACTTGATTGACAACCGAATCTACAACATGGAAAATGACATCAAAGTTGAAAAAGCAATTGTAGCCAAAAAGGAAGCTGCAGCACTTAAAGCCGAAAAGGAAGCAAAAAAAGCTGCCGCCAAAACGACTACAATTGAAAAACAAAACGATTAAAAATTATATAAAAATTCAATTTTGTCTTCATTTAATCTCTATCCATTTGTTTATCAAATATTTTAAATCCAGTTTTCTAACGCAATGCTATCATATTTAGGAATATTTTTATCACTAGTCAACCAATTATCACTTCATTTTAGCGCAATTTTTAATCGTACATTTAATTTCGCTCAATTTTAGTTTTATCCGCTAAATTTGAACAATTTGAAATTTTTGTCAACTCTGGTTAATATTACTCTGAATATTTCGAAAAACTATAAAATTTTGATTTTTTGAATATTAAAAATGTCATCAAAAGAAGGTTCTAAACATAACGACTTGCCACCTATTATTGTTGATAAACAAAATAGGAAAAAGTACAGCAAGGGACAGTTTATGGGCAAAGTAATTTTATTATAGGAATTTGAGGAATTTAAAAAATTTAGGGAGGCTTTGCTAAATGTTATGAAATGACTGACATGGACACTGGTCTAATTTATGCTGGTAAAATTATTTCAAGGCGATTACTCACTAAACAAAGTCAAAAAGATAAGGCAAGTTTTTTAAGAATATTTAATTTCCGATAAGTCTAATTTTGATTTAATAAAATAAACTAGATTATGCAAGAAATAAGAATTCATAAAAGCGTTCATCACGATAATATTGTACAGTTTTATGGCAATTTTGAAGATGCAAATAATGTCTACATTTTATTGGAATTGTGTAAACGTAGGGTAAGAATTAATATGTAAACTTTTTGAACGTTTTCTAGTCACTTATGGAGATGCATAGACGCCGAAATGCTATAACTGAACCTGAAGCTCGATATTTTATGTTTCAGATTGTTACCGCTGTAGCGTATTTACATGAAAATTGTCTTATTCATAGAGATTTGAAATTGGGAAATTTGTTTATAAATCATAAAATGGAAATAAAAATTGGAGATTTTGGTCTCGCGACAGATGTTAAATTTAATGGAGAAAGAAAAAAGTAACAATTTTTAATTTTTTTGCCATTACAATTTAAATTAGAACTCTTTGTGGAACTCCCAATTATATTGCTCCAGAAGTTCTTTTGAAACATGGCCACAGTTATGAAGTTGATGCGTGGTCTCTTGGTTGTATTCTGTAAGTTTCTTCACTAATAAAAAAGATTAATTAATTTATTTATTAATTTTACTTGTATATAATATTTGATGCAGTTTAAGTGTCGTAGTACTTTTCAATTTTTATTATAGGTACACATTGCTCATTGGTAAACCTCCGTTTGAAACTCCTAACATTAAGGAAACTTATGCTAAAATCAAACATAATGATTATGATATTCCCAAGACTAAAGTTTCAACGTCTGCTGCCAATTTAATTAGACGATTACTTGACCCCAACCCTAGAAGTAGACCATCCATGAGGGAAGTTTTAAAGGATCCGTTTTTCAAGTCCGGTAAATTTTTGTTTTTTTTTTTACTATGATAATACTTTGAAATGTCTTTTTCACTGGCAATCTAATTTTACGAAATTTCTATCATTTGAATCAACTCTTTCTCAATAATTCCTTGTTAATTTTATTTATTAGGTTATATGCCTGATGGTTTGCCACAAAGTGCTTTAAGTGTTGCACCAAGATTTGACGATAGAGAATTCAGAAAACCATTGAATTTATATCAAGGTTAGTTTTTTTTTTCCATTATAAGTTTAAAATTTATATTTACATTATAGAAAAGGAAGTACATTTGGTTGAATCGGACGATGATGAATCCTTACCTGATAAAAAGTTCATGTTGTATACCACTAGTAATTTTTTTAAATTTTTATTGATTACAAAACCAATGTTTGGTTGCATTCCAATGTATTGATAAGATTCATTAAATTTTTTATAAATAGTTCTTAAAGTTATAACTGTACAGACCCACCTTTGAATCAAAAATTAGTATTCTTAATTTTCAATTTCTGTTATTAACCATGAAGATGCAAATTTATGGAAAAAACACAATTTATTAGAATTTTGATTTTTTTAAATTTTAGAAATGTACATTTCTAAATAACTGGTATAACAAGCAATCTGTTTTTTATTTTTTATGGTAAGTGATACATTTGATAATAAAATGTGTAAATAAACATTACATTTTTATCTTAATTTAAAATACTGTGGTACTTTTATAATATAAATTTATAATAATTTGCTTGCTAATTTAATTTTAGCTTTGCTTGCTCAAATTGATAAAATATACGGCAGAATTACCACTTGCACCAGTCTCAGGTCTGATGGTAATATTTGAATTACAGTATTTTCTTGAAAATTCGTTAATTTTGTAGTTGCTCAATCTTTACATCAGAGGTGGGGAAGCATTTACTGTTCGAATCTTGCACTAACGCCCCAAAAATGTAATCAATACAGAAGTGCTTCTCATGGGGTGACTGGTCACCACAAGGGGTGAACGCGAAAATTTAGATGATTGTAGGCGAATTTACAATTTTTAACATATTTCATTAAATCATCTAATATCATTTAATATAATCTTATGAGAAAAAACCAAAATTTTACTAACCCTCAAAGAAGAAATCCATTTTTACCTATATTTTTTTTAAAAATCCATATGTACCAAAGTTTTAGAATAAAAACTACCCTATCTGATTCAAAAAGAAAAAACCAAATTTTACCAACCCTTAAAGAAAAAAATTGATTTTACCAATATTTGTATGAAAAATCCCATTTTACAAAATTTTTAGATCAATAATTCTTCTGACTGTTTCAATAAGAAAAAACCTGATTTAAAAAAAATTAATCACTAATTTTTCGGTAAATAATTAATAATAATTGCACAACAGAAAAAAGTTTTATTAAAAACCGATTTGTTTATATATTAGAGTGGAAGACATAAAAAAATATGTAAATATTAATAATGACATAAAAAATATATCAGTGACTCCAGTGATTTTGTGAGTCATTCGCTAACATTTGAGAAACTGGGGCAAAGTCAAGAATGTAACTATTTGATTAAAATATTTTAAATAGACCTTGAATAAAATCTCATTTTAACTTTTCAATTTGAAGTAAAATGATATATTACATAATGATCAGATGTATTGCCCACGGCCGCACATAAACCCTCTCACGATCGCAAGTTGTGCACCCCTAACTAGAGGGTCAACTATATTAAAGTATGATTTATAACGAAAATAAAATCAGTAATATTAAAATATAACATTTTTTTAATTGCTGTTATAATAATATAATAAACATATTCACTATTTTGTACTAATTGATCTTTTCTAAAAATATTTGTATACTGTTAGAGGGGTCGACAATATATTTTTATGGGAACCACTGATCTATATCCACATATTTCAAAACGTTCATTTTATTGTCCAATGGAATTTTTATTATCTATATATGAAAATTATTTTATAGACATTAATTGTTTTATTTTAAGTTGGGACTCCCAACATTGTTAACTAGACAGAAAATACTGTACGTTTAGTTAGTATATTTCTAAATAAAATGTATTTTAGATGATATTCAACATCCTGCTTCCGTTCCAATTTTTTGGATAAGTAAATGGGTGGATTATTCCGATAAATATGGACTAGGATATCAGTTGAATGATAATTCTGTTGGTGTTTTATTTAACGATAATTCTAGAGTTATTTTGTTTGATGAAATGACAGAGTAAATTTTTTTATATTTTTAGAGAGTATATAGACTTAGCAGAGGTTCTTTATTGGGATACAAGAAAAACTATTAATTTTTTACATTATTAATCAAAACTGGATTATTTAAATTTTTATGTTATCATTGTTTTATTTTTTCAAAGGTGCTGTAAATTATTAATTTGGATAATGGGTGCTAAATTTTAAAAAGATTTAGAAACTCTAGACTAGGGTGTTCATTTTTAGATTTTAGGTCCATTATAGGTTATAGAAAAATATAAGAACGTGTTACCGTTTGTTAAGCTTACGAATTTAAAAATTTTGGTCTCGTTAAAGAAAATTTTTCATAAATAAAATTTATTACATTTTCTTTTTTGTCTAGATTTAAGCGAACAGTTTATTTGTTACATTTTTAATAGATATTAAATTAGTTGGCGTTAATTAGAAATACTTATCATTGCGGAAATATCATTAACTTTATTTTACATCTGTAAATAATTTAAAATTCTTTATGGTCGACAAAAAACTGCTGTGGATTCCTTGATAGTGTTTTATGTATATTGCTTCGTCATGTATTCAAAAACTTATAATAGCAAGAAATATGATCATTTAATGGTTTACATTTAAATTAAATTCCGTTAACAGGGATGTTACTATGGGGAAAATTCCATATTAACGGAATTACAGAATTTTCAATTGCGTTAATAAGGACTTAGACTGTAGTAGATATGCTTTATTTTGAAATTTAGTCAAATACAATATATTGAAAAAAATTATAAAGAAGCATTTTACAGCCTTTCAGACTATCCTAAAGATTTGTCGAAAAAAATTACTCTTTTGAAATATTTTAAAAATTATATGAATGATCATCTTCTCAAGGTATTTATAAAGTTTGAGAATATTAAAATAAAGTTTAAAACTCGTTTCTATTTTTTTTAGGAGGGTCCCATGATTTTCAAAAAAATTTACAATAAATTGAATCAAAAAGTGGTTTAGCGACGATTGAAATATTTTATAAATCTATAAATTGCTTTCTCGGAATAATCATTAATGTCAAGCATTCTCAACTTTTTTCACTTTGGGTCCTTTGATTTTTTTTATTATTCATTACCCCGACGTAAAATTAACTTAAATGATTGAAATTATTATATTAGAATTTTTGCTGTATTCACTTTGCCTGGTGTACTATTGCAATATTCAGTACAATTCAATCTAAATTTCTTTATAATTATTATTATGGACTAAATCTGACAAAATAGTTAATGATAAAATCTAAATTATGTGGCTCTCGGTTATATAAATAAAGATTAAAATAATGGAATTCCCCACGGTTGAGAATATTGATTGAACATGTAAAAAAGAATAATAAAATAAAAAAAAACAAAATTTTAATTAATATGATCAATTTAAATAGACTGGAGCCAACATTGAACCCAGAAAGGGAGATGAATTATGCAGACTACCATTCTTAGTTAAATGGTATAGAACCAGAAGTGCAATCGTTTTATTCTTGAGTAATGGAACATTGCAGGTTTTTTTTAAAATAAAATTTAAAATATCAACGAATTTAGATAAATTTCTTCCAAGACCACACCAAGTTAATTTTTTGTCCTTTAATGCAAGCAGTTTCATACATTCGCCAGGATAGATCATTCAAAACATTCCCTTTAGAATTATTAGATAGATATGGCTGCACAAGCGATTTTTGTGAACGTTTCAAATATGCCAAAAACTTGTTATATACAATTAGTAGAGGAAATTTAAAAGTTGATAACAACAGATACATTAAATTTGATGAAGGGCAATAATTCCTTTGATATTACTTTTAATACATTTCATTTTATTATAATAATATATTTTTAATATGTAACTTGACTGTCGTTCAATACAAGTACCTTATTGAATTATTTATTTTTAATTGTTATTTCCAATAATAAATTTAATTAAATATTGGTGATGTCTTAAATCCGATACAAAAATTTGTAATGTTATTTTTATCCAACTTAATTACTCTTGGTTATGTCAGTGAATAAAAATAGATTGATCAATTAGAGATTCGACTCAATATTAACGTAAATAGAACAAATCTTTACATTGGATTTACTGATAATTAATATAGAAATAGTATTTTGATTAGTTATATACTTGACGTGAATTTGATACGTTTAGATTGTAATATATTTGAACCAAACTAGAAAATTTGAACATGGGTGCTAGTGTTTGGTTTTTTTTTAATTTTAAATCAACATTTTCATGTCTGATTGTCACTGTTTTATCATTTCTTTTGATTCCAGTTCAACTTAACATACCTGAGCATACCAATAAATCTACCAAAGCAGGTATTTTGTTTTTAATGAAATTTTAAGATTTTTAAACAACTTTAAGAACTGATTGAACCTGTGCAAATGAAAATTACGGATATTGGTAAATTTTATTGGAAACTAATGAAATTAATTTTTTAGCCATTATCATTGCAGTTGGAGTGAGTATGATGTTTTTAATTCTATTTATTGTGGTATATGTTATTTACCGGTAACGTTGGCCATTTTAAACTTTATGTAAATTGTTAGATTTTGTTGCAAAACTAATGTGAATGATCAAACCCCAATTGTTAAATATACTAAAACTAAAAGACCATTAAACAAGTATCGATCTTTCCAAGAAAAAGTTTGTGATGCGTAAAATATTAGTATTTATTTATACATTATTTTTTTAGAGACAATCGTTTTAAAACTGTCAAACCTGACACTAGTGATAAAACAGTATACGAATTTGCTGGATTAGGAATTGTTATTTTTTAAATATTTAATATTAGCCGTTAATGATCACAAACGACACAAAAATAAATGACTCGTTTTTTAAATTGTATAATTAAGATATTGGTGCAAGTTCAAGTGTCTCATTGAAACTATATTTGACAAATATTATTTTGTTACTATTATATATTATTTTAAATTTCGATAATCCATATTAATAAAACTGCATTATCGAGAATCTATATTATTTTTTGTTTTAAGGTCAAGTTAAGTTATTGCAGTTTGGTTACGATATATTAAATTTGTAGAAAAGGTTACAAATGTTACACTATTTATCAATATTCTAGCGTATGGATTAACATTGATTGTATTTAATTGTACCAAATTTTCAATTTATCTATCAATTATTGATATAATAATTATATTCGATATATCTGACTCATCATAAGATTTATAATTATTTATTAATAAGATTTATTGTATTCGTTTTAATATTATTACATGTAATACAGTATTCTCTATAACTCGCCATTCTTGGGATTTAAAAAAAGTTGGCGAGATAGAGAATTTAAAACTATAGAAACAGCAGATAAAACCTTTAAATGAAAGGTTGCAATAAAATGTAAATTATAATACAAAATAACTTATTTTGAAAAATATTTTAAAACTTTTAATTTATATTTTAAATTAATGGCGAGTTGTCGAGAGAATACTGTAATTGTCATTTACGCGATTTAGTGATAATGTTATTTTATTTTTTTATGTTAAATTGATTTTAATATTTTTAGTCCAACTATTTCGAAGTTGTAAACCCCAACTTTAAACGATCTAAAGGCATGAATGAATGATATTCATTGACATGTGTTGATATTAATATTGTATATAAATAATTTTACTTTGTACATTTTCAACTGATTGGTATAGTAATAATTATTTGATTAGTAATCATTAGTGTATTTTTATTCATTATTGGAATTAATTTTAATTGTATTTATATATCATTTAAAATTGTTTATTTTATCACTAATATTATTGTTTTATTCTAATACAATTGTTAATGTAAATTTTATTTTTTTTGCAACCATAGATTAACCAGTGGTTCCCAAGCGGTGCGTCAAGGAATTTTTAACTAATTTCAAAAGTTGAATAAAACTTGAGTAATTAATAACAAATACAGGGTGATTAATTTAAATCCATACACTTTAAACAAACAAATCGCCAAACGCTTTTTAGTCATTTTAATATATAATAAATCATTATTAATGTTTAAAAATTTGGGTACACATTTTTTTGGAAAATTTCCAGTTAAATTTTTCGGACAAATCGATGTGAAGTTTTAATAAAATTTTTTACATATTGGGAGCGTTGCAACTTGCAACAGTAAAATGTTGAGAAGCCACTGAATTAACCAAATGACGCTAGAATTTTTTTTCATTGCAGGAGTAAATATTTTTGTGTCTCCAATTTGTACGATTAAGTCATTTCTCACCTAAATTGTACAAAATGGTTAATTAAAATGATATTAATTTATCCAATTAGTATTCATACATTCTGTGTTTTCGTTATTATTATAATTACATTATTTTGTTCATTTGATTAATTGTTTTTACTAATGTCCGTAAGTGCGCTAATTGTTTATATTGGTGTATATATTGTATGTTGCATTTCTCAGGGGGTCGCAAATTTTTATCAATAATTAATTTATTTTAGTTTTATTTTTTGTAAGGTAAATTCATTTGAATGAAATTAAGGAAGAATTCTTATTTGGTAGTCAACTCCTTATAAAATCAATGGATAATTATAAAAAAATTGATGCCTTTTTAATGAAGGAAATTTAAATTTGAACAATGTATGCGGTGTTTTTATTGATAGTACATCAGCTATGCTTGGGTCAAAATTTGGATTTTAGGTAAAAATAAAAGTTCAAGGCGTTAAATGTGCAAATTTTAATTAACGCAATCAGCACTTTATAAAGATATTTCAATTGAATTTTATCAATATTGCAAGGCATTGTAATGCAGTAATGTTTCGATTGTTGAAATTATTTACACAAAAATTGTCGAAACAAGCTTATTTATAGAAAATGTATGTTTTCATATTAACATCAAAATGAACATTATTACATTTTAAAATTTAATTTTACAATAAATTAATGTTAACGTGGAACAATTTATATTTACATGTAAAAAAATTAAATGTATTTATTATGTGAAATTATATTAAATTTGTTATGATTTGTTGTTTAATTTTCTATGAATAATCTCTTAATTTGTAAATATTGGAATAATCATAGTTTTCTTGGTTAAGATCGGATATAGTTTTATTCAAACATATCATAATGAATCATATGATTTATTTATTTTGGCTCATCTTCATATTGTAATGTTTCTTGATCTTCCATTTTATTATAACATGAAGATGTCCCATTAATGAATAATTTGCAGATAGTTTTTCACCAGTTATTTTTAAGGATCGAAGATTAAATCTTTTTTTAAAATTATTTAACCAGCCATAACTAGCTTTAAAGGTGGTTAAATTTAATTTTTTAAAGCATTAGCTTGCAATTCGGTGGATATAACAGATCTTTTTTCTGTTCTCTTACTTTGAAACCATTCCATCAGCTGTTGCTCCATTAAATGGTTTTCTCCATTTCGTAAACATTTTCGTTTTTTACGTTCACAGGAGATTCCATTAATTTTTTTTTATTTCGGCAAATGCTGTATACTTTTTGTCTAGAAATTCCATATTTTAATGCAACATCTAATGCCGGTGTTCCTTGATCGACTTCTTGTATTATTTTCAATTTATCTTTAATTAATAATACGATTAAAGGCATAATAATATGAATAAGATAATTGAAAATTATCATGTAAACATCAAAATTATTCACAATCAAATTATCTATAAACAATTCATAACTGGGTCCATCAAAATTATTTACATATTATAAACATTTTCAGTAACATAAAGTCGTTTTTAAAACATAAAGGCTCAGAAATACTAATATAAAACGTGAAAATCATGTATAAGTAAATTCTTTGGTATTAAATTAAATTACTAACAAAAATAAAAACTTATTGGGAAACCTCCATTGTTCTATTTTAGGAGCAGCATTTTTTGTGTGTGTTAAAAGGATACAACGGCACCATCTGTAAATTTTTTTAAAATTTAGAGCTGTTTTCATTAAAAAAAAAGTAATTTGTGGTTTTGGTCCTGAAGATATATTTTGTTTAAATTTAAATGTATGATAATATTTATGATTTTAAAATCCGTATCAGAGTATATATTTTTTTAAATTCTGTAACTCGTTTGATTTTCAAAAAAAAGAACAATTGGGCTCTTTGACCAGTAACATGTGAGTTTGTGAGGTTAAAATTTATGTGGTTAACACCCCGGTAAAAACGTGGACGTGTAATTGAAATGTGGACTTTATAAAATTCTAAGACTAATAGTTATTGAAATAAACGGTAACACACACAAACAAATATTGCATAGAATATTATATAAGTAAGGATAATTACAAATAATTTTTTTTTGGTTTAAAAGATTTCAAAATTATTTAAAGCATGTAATATAATAAATTTATTTTAATCTATCAAAAATTATTTTATAATACAAGAATTGATCAATATAATCAAGTAAAGTTAATATTTAAGATATACGAAAAAAAGTTTCGTTTGTTCGTAATAAAGGGAGGGGTCGTGAGATATAAAAGGTTGAGAACCACTGCATTATATGGCTTTATCGTGGAATGCATACATTTCATGATTAGGCCGACATGATTCATGATAGGGATCAACATTACTAAAGTACATATAAAGACCACATGATAAAACAGATGCTTCTATATTTACATAAAGGTGTTTCAACAATTCCAAATAGAATAAACTGAAAATGTTAATTATGTCTCTATTTTTTTAACTACAGTAATGTCTTTAAATGTAGCTTTGAAGTTTAATCTCATAAGATGCAGTAAATAATAATACAAATATGTAAACTTTTTCTACTTTAATTTAAAGTCTAAATGCAAACATTAAAAAATCAACATAAAAGTGTATTATACAAATTACTTAAATATTTCATCTGATTTTCTATATATATATAATAAAATTATTAATAAATAAAATCAATCAATCCTAGAATTTAAAAAAACATTATAATACTAAAGTTTATGACACGTTTTAAAATAATTGATATTTTTGTAAATCTTAACCTAAGATAAACATACACCTTAATGATCAAAAAAATAACTTTGATTTTTTATATAATAACAAGCATCAAAATTATATATTTTTTCTGGAATTCATATTATATATGACGATTTTTTAAGGTTGTAACTAGTGATGAGACGATTCCTTGGAATTAGAAAGCGCAAATCATTATTTTTTAGGAATCGGAATAAATTTTACTTTTTTTAAAAAAAATAAAATTAAAAACTAAGTACATTTGTATATTTTTTTTAAAATTAAAGGACTTTTTTCATTTTTAAAACAAAGCGTAATTTGTGGTTTTAAGCATGAAAATGTACATTTTTGAAGCTGAGATTTACGAGAGTATTAAAAATTTTAAAACGCGTCCCAGAATTTATGTTTTTTAAAATTTAAAGCTTATTTTATTTATAAAAAAAGGCAAATTAGGTTTTTTCCCTGAAAGACCCAATTTCTGATCATTAAATCTTTACATAATCTACATTTCACCATTAACCAGAAATATAAAAAGGTAAATTTTACATGCTTGAACAAAGTTCTGTCAACTAAACAAATAATTATAAATAAATTGCAAATACAATTGTATATTACTTTTTGTTGTAGCAAATTAGTAGTATTTGGATTACGACTAAAAATAATAAATTAAAATTGATCATAAAAAAAACTTGTCAAGGTCTACATTGAAATGAAATTCAGTTAATTCCATCTGTAACTTTCGTAAATGTAGCATTTTATGCATATCTATATTATCTAAAATTGATTAAAAAATGAATGTACATTGTACAACTATAATTTGAATAACAAGGAAAAATACAAATACCCTACCAATGTCTACTGTAACGGAACAATTTCTACGAGGTATACTATCTTTTTTATAATTTTTATAGTCTTCCATTTACAATTTAATTTAAAATATAAAATAAACTATTGATAGATTTTTTTGTAAATAAATTTTATAAAATAAAGAATCATTCATTAAAACAATTGTCTAGGTATATTTTCAATTTCATCGATGAATATTTTGCGTTTTAATTTAGATTCATATTTTTAGTTTTATCGTTTCAATTTATGAAAATTTATTTTTTGATTGCATGATTATATGATATCTCTGATAAGCATATATGAAATACTACAGTTATGTTAAACGGCGTAAAAGTGATTTTTGCTGTCGTCGTTTTAAAAAGGAAAAGTGCAAACTAAAGTAATATTTTTTCTAATTTTTTTAAATCGACCTTGTTTATGTGAAATTTAATTTTTTTAGGTTTTTACAATTTTATGCTATTGTATCCGTTTTAATTTTTTTTGTTTATAATATGGACGAAATTCTCAATTTTAAATGTGAATATTTTTATAGTATTTATCATTTGTTGCTTGTAATCAATGGACACAGTTTTAATCTATTTGAGGTTTTTTACATTTTTTTATTCCATTTTTTTATTTTTTTTAGATTATATGCATTATTCTTTCAATTTTGTTGTTTTTATTTAATATATATAAAAACTTTGTTTTACCCAACAAGATTTTGTTAGTTTTATCAACTACCTCTATTTGGTTTATTTATTTTTGGAATTCAGGTAGTTTTTTATTTTATTTTACATTTAAATTTCATTTATTGATTTTTTTACCCCATAAATTGAATAATAGACTTTATGAATCTTATTAAAACAAAATAGTTGAAATAATTAACGGTTCTAACTAAAAAATTTAAACCCCGAAGTTGCGAATTCTCGGTGAAAAATAACTTAAATTTGGGCCTTAAACAGTTGCTTTCATTTTCTACCACATATTTATATCAACATGTTTTTCCCAGTTAGTATGTCAAATCTAAATTGCGAAATCGTATCAAGGTAGAATCTGATCTATGAATTAAATTGTCAAATATAAAACCTAATAGAAATTTTCTTGTTGAAAAGAAACTGTTTCATATTACTCATTGAAAATTATATATCAATATACAGTTTCGACATCAATATCAATATCAATGTGTTATTTTTTGTTGATAAAATCCTTACTTATATAAAGTTAAATGGTTAAAAAGTGTATGTTTGTATATTTGTTTATTTATTTGTTCCAGTTTATTTAAGAAAGTAAGGGAAATCGAGTTTTACAGATTCCATATTATAACAGTTTTTCCAGAGTGGTGTTTTATCGAAAATTTCAATTTCAGAAATTGAGTCCTTCAAGGTTAACTTCAATTGTATTTTTTTTTAAATTCAAACTCGTCCTAGAATTATAAAAAAATTACAGATGATACAGTTATATCCAGTTAGTGATAGTGATTTCTCGGGAAAAATAAAAAATTTTTATTTATATATAATATAGAAGCATTAAAAATTTT
>LWCA01000018.1:0-82487 GCA_001642005.1 Intoshia linei | reverse complement strand
TTTTTTAAACCATTTTAATTTATTAACAAGGTCAAACTAACGAGTCTGCGACAGTACGTTCCAATGGTTGAAGTATTTATACACAATTTGATGACAAGTCAAATCAAATGTATAAAAAGAGAAAAATTTGACGAGGCCAAATTTATTGTCGTTACAGCTTACAATAATCCAAAATTAGGCCAACTCAAATCTCAATTGAATCCTTATTCGAAGAAAATTAAATATAAATGTTAATATTTTATTTATATTTTCAAATCAATAAATAAACTATTTTGTAAACTTGTTTGTTTTTATTTTTTGTTTTGTTCAATGGTTTGATGTATGTTAACTTTTTTTAGTGATTTTTTGAACTCATTTGTTGTGATGCTACTTTATTGATTTTTTTATTTCATATCATGTTTTTTCATTTCATATTGTACTAGCTTATCTGTTACATACTTTATACATTATACAAACAGATAAATCGGCCGATGTTGCATGTTTCCAGCTATACGTTTTACACAAAATCTAACTCAGTGCTTTGGTTGAGATCGGGTGACTGCAAATCCAGAGGTAAATGATACTTTTTTAGAACATTTTATTAAATCATACCATTCACTAAAATCTTATAAAAAAAAATCAAAATTTTACAAACCCTTAAATCACCTTTTACCAATATTTTTTTCAAAAATCCTGTTTTATAAAATTTATATAGATATTAGGTTGACTGTTATGTACTACGTACAAACAACACCTAGCTCTGCTAGGGACATTTATATTATACCAAAAAAAATAAATTCACATTGAAAATCTAACTTAAAAATCCTACTATTTACTATTATCAATCCTTTAAAAGAGTGGTTCCCAAACTTGTTTCAAGTGGAACCATCATATCACATTAGTTTTTACTTTAAAGTGAATTATTCCATCTTAATTTTTTGTTTGTTAACATTTGCGTAAATAATTTTAAAAACAATTGTTATCCCATTTTTTTAATTTATTAGACAGAATTATTAAAGTAAAGTAAAAACAGTCTGTAAGTCCGTAAGTCAGCCTTAAAGGGTTCAGTTAAACCGTGAAAATTAATTTTTCAAAATTTCAAACAATCAAATAAACAAAATCATAAAGTGATCTTCACTTTTTATTATAGGTTATGGTAACCTATAACACGTCCAATCCTAAAAATTGTCATAAATAGCATAAATTCCAGAAAAAATAAAATTAAAGAAATAATTTATTAGACAGAATGAGTTGTATAATCTTAACAATAAAGTAAAAACACTCATTAAAAATTTTGTCAAAATAGCATAAATTCCAGAAAAAATAAAATTATAAAAACCTATTTTGTCATTTTCAATGTGATGAATCATAACTGATGATATATATTCAGTACCAATTTAATAAATACTTCAAAATACCAATATGTATCAATAATTAACGGAATCTTCACTTTATAAACATATTTCAGGCGAATTATACCAATATTGCAAAGGATATTACCAAAAGTAATAAAGTTGAATAAATTATTTCCTAAATGTTAATGGATCCTTTAAATAAAGTTATTTTATACATTAAACTTTGTCAAAATTAAAAAAAAAGAATTTATTTAATTCAAATTAACTATGAATGGAAGTAAAATGGATCGTATCTCGAGCATTAATTCAATTACCAAACAATTAGCTGATAGAGACCAACACGGGGTAATGAATTTGAACGCCATAGGTAATATGATCATTCTACAATAGAGCAATTAAAGACAATTAACACTACGTGTTATGTACTTTATATACAATTGAAAAATATAGAAATACTAAAAAATTTCAAATGTTATAACACGTATAGTGTTAATTGAACGTCTTATAAGAGGTTCTAAAATGTACAAAATCCGTAAAATTAATACTTTTTATAAATTCCATTAATAAGTGTTTCTCAGCTTAATTATATCTAACATCAAATTATTATTCTACATATAGCTTAAAAATAGGGAAAATTTCTGAAATTCGTATATACCTAGATTTTTTATTTATTTTATTTTTTAAAAAATAAATATTTCATCATTCATGTCACGGGGGACTGCATAAGTTCAGTCACACCACACTTCATTTTTTAGAACCCTATTATAAAAACTTTACTAGTTTTTAAGCTGCCAACTAATTTTTAAAATATGAAATATTATTTACTGGTAATAATCTTTTTTTAAAATTTCTAATTAAAATTTATCGGGTTAAATTTTGGATCAGCCTGTTATATTCAAGTTATAATGAGTCAAAATTATGACACTTGCCATCATTTCTGATTTTTTCAATAGTGAATCTTGTCAATGATTTATTCAAAATCTTATAATGGGCCAAATAAATGTTTTAACTACACCACATTTAAATAAAAAAGAATCGTCAGAATTTTATTACTGTATCTAATAAATAATTGTGTTAAATTTTATATTATTTTAACCCATTTTTACAGAACTTGGAAGCAATGATATACAAGAGATAAACAAAGAAATTGAACAAATGAAACATTTTATAAATGCGTCACAGTGTCTTTTATCAAAATACTCGAGACGAGTATTTACAGATTTGATTTTAATTTCATTAGCCTATGTGCTTTTTTTCCTGTCAATTTTGTACATTTTAAGTAATAGATTATTGTGTTCTTAACACGTTGATTATTAAAAATATTTATTACCCATGAATATTTTTTCAATAAATGGCAATTTGATAATGTAACCTGTTTGTTTCAATAAAATATACTTTTAAGAGTAAATAAGCAATAAATTACCTACTTAAAGAACATTTAATTAATTATACTCATTGACCTGGAATAGTATATGTAATTAGTTATTCACATATTTGAATTTCAAATGGATACAACGCACTCTAAAAGCCATATACTGGGGAGTTGGGTGAGTATAATCTTTTTTAAAGTACATGTCCTTAGTTCCAGAGTGGATACCATGGTCATCACCGCAGCAAATCCAGAGTAGATATTCACGATACATATCGACATAAATCTAAACCAATCCCGCCATATCTATTTGAAAAGCGTAGTGCGGTATTCAATTGTTGATTTCTTTAATGTTTATTTAGACTGCGTCCAGGTGTCGAAATCGTGATTATATATTTTCTAAACATGACAATAGGCATTCGTTTCTATCTGATGCCACATATTTTGAAACGGTAACTTGCCATTTCTACAAGCGTACAATTAACAGCACGTTTAAAATTCATATGCTCAGTAATGATTAATTTTTTCATTTTTGAAAAAAGTGGTTGGGTTTTTGACGGTGCAGATGAAAATTTCAAAGTTACTTTGAATTTCTGGATTTTGGTATAGATGTGAATTGTTAAGTGTGCTCTTAATTAACTTTCTTTCTACAAGTTTGAATTGTAAATTTAATACTAGGGATTGGGCCGTAGAAGATTCCAAAAAACTCAGAAAAAATCTCCAATAGAATGGTCCCAAATTTACAACATTTCTAATAAACCAACGCTCTTGAATATCAATCATAACAAAGATTTTATCATGTCAGTTTATACGGAAACTTTTCCACCCAAAAAATACCACCGCAAATATTTCACCCCTATCGAAACTAAATTTGATAAAAAAATGGTTAGTATGTATGATTTAATGTTCGATAAATCAAATTATAACGTCACACCAAAAGGAAAAAAACAGGTTCATCGAAGTAAAGAATCTGTTGCGAAATGTTTAATTTGGCGTTGAATTAATTACATTTAAAACTAAATTGATTCTCTGTCTTTTGGTGGAGACGGTTTTTTAAACTTTTTTCTTGTACTAAACTAAATTGTAATATGTTATCCATTAAATACTTTAAATTGAAATGGTTTTTTGTCGTGTAAAACATTTTATGTAAATCTCCATGTTTTAGTTCTTTTGGTGCAGTAAATCTGTCCGATTCAGTTTGATTTGCAAGGAACTAAAATTTTTATTAAATTTTAACAACAGTTGGTACATTTGACTTATACATTTTTATATGAATATTAAAAATAAACCATAATATCATTTTCGAAGGTCATAAGAAATACTTTTAAACTTTAGTCACAGAAAATTATAAGATACACAACAAATGCTTGTACATTTTTAATCGTTACCGGAACTTTTCATGTTAAAAAGGTGAATTTGGGTTTTGGTCATAAAGGTACACATTTTTTAATTTGAAATGTATCATACTTTCTGCGCCTAAAAACCCAACATTTAAAACTAAAATTATGGATTTTTTTATTTTCCGAAATAATGGTAATTTGCGTTTTTGAGTGGATAGGTAAGTTTTTATGGTTGCAATTTACGTAATCCTCAACGAGCATTCCTCATGTCTTTAAATACTGTCCGATAAAATTTAAATTTAACTGCTTTTTTTTAAATTCTAATACGGTACTGTACTTAATTGTTAAAATAAAGAATAATTGGTGGTTTTGGCCATGAAGGTGACAATTTTTAGAACTTAAATTTGTCTCAGTTTCTAAATAAATGGTGAGACAGGCAGATACATTTTTAGAAACTTTTATATATACTTTGGTTGTAAGTAGGGCCTTTTTTAATCTATAAAATTAAAAAATGTAACTTATAAATCGAAATTTTGTAACTTGATTAACTTATATAATAAAAAAAAAACTTTTGTTAATTATACTTAAAAGTTACTTTTATAAAAATTGATTTATAAATTACATTTGACAAGCTAAAATATGATCAGATAATTTTTAATTAATTCAAAATTCTAATAAGGAATAAGTGATTTGTTTATTATATGATTTATTGTGGTAAATTATTAAATGTTTTTTAGCATCTTGTGATAAAAAGTTTATTTAGTAGTAGACTAAAACTTTTTTCCGCGAAAATAGATGTCGATGAAGCATCTTTAATTTATGGTATAATGAAGGATTTCTGGATTCATCAATATCAAACATTATATTTTGGATATCAGTATTATTGAGTCTTTTTTCAATATATTTAATTTTCATTTTTTAAAACATTAAGCCCCCATTTTAGGAAACGCTGGTATAGGAGGATGTCGAAAGTGATGGAAAACCTCACTGACATCCCTATTGTTTAATTTCATGCAAGTGATAAATTCATCCACTTTTCTATTATAGTTTCTTAAATTTATACAGAAGTTATTTAGTAAAAATAAAAAAATATTGTTCAAAAGAAGCAATATTTTTTTATTCTATCATTTTCTTCTAGATATAGTTAATCAGTTTTATATCTACAATAATTTTCTGATGGTAAACTTCTTCCTGTATTTTTAAATAAATCTTTGCGTTTTTTATTATTTAGTTTGTGTGAGGGAATAACATCTGTAATTTACTTTTAAAATAAAATTAAAACTTTATAAAATTTTAATTAGCCAATTAATATGCATAGTATTTATATCATTATTCTTATAGATTTATGCTGATTAACATATCAAAAATTATTTTTATTTTTTAAATTTTCATAAAAAATTCAACTTAATTATACAATTGTATTTTAAAATTGGAATGTATTGTATTTACTTTTTTACTTTGTCGACCAAATAAGTGGAGAATTTAAGTTAATTTAAATCTTATCAAATGTACATTTTTAAATTGAATTTTAAGTATATTTTATTATTTTTTATTGGGCTGCTGGAAATAATTGATCTGCCTGATGGCTGCTACATTTAAAAAAGGCTAAGAACACTGTTATAGAGGAAAAGGAATCATGGTCCGTGATATACTTTATTTATTTAGTCTTATATCCATGGTTTTCATGCCGATGTGGCCCAACGGCTATTTTTCTGAAAATTAGCTGCCGTCTGTCCAGCCAATGTACTAACGAAGATATCGGGTATAAAAATTACTGCATGCTTTATTTTTTCAGATTCAGAGTCATTGTATGGCTAAAATTAAATGTTGATTTGATATTAATTGAAATTTACCAAGGTATCCTCATATTTGATTTGTTCGTTTTCTACAGGGTGATTACAAAATATAGAACCTTCCAATGTACGATAAATTCCAATAAATCTACTAAAAATGATAAAAATGACATTTTCGATTTTATATTACGTCTGATTTATTCTTATAAATATTTGTTTGCAAAAAATCATTTTCAAAAATTTTATTATCACTCACTAAAGTTGAAATACTATATTTACTTGGAATTAGATTCTAGAATCAATGTCACCAAATTTTTTAGACGATGTGTTATCGATCGATACAAAGTAATTTTACTAAACGTTTTATTTAAATTTCATTCATTTTTGAGTATTCCTTATCTACGAAATCTGATTAAAATGTGACCATTTATCTAAAATTCAATAATCTATCTCAGAGGTGGGGAACAATTTACTGTTCGAAGGTCGCACTAACGTCCCATAAAAATTCAATGATTTCACCTTGGATGAAACAATAATAGCTTTTAGAGGCAGATGCAACTTTAAAATGTACTTACCATCCAAACCGTGTAAATACGGATTAAAATTATATACTGTAGTAGATTTTAAAAATTATTATTGCTGTAATATGGAGGTTTATCTGGGCAAATCGAAAGACATCGAAAAGAACAAATCTAATAATGTTACAATAAAAATGTTGGAACCATTTTGGGTAGTGGGCGTAATGTCACTATGGACAATTGGTTTACGTCTATACCGTTAGCGTTTGATTTATGGGAGAAAAAGTTGACAATGTGCGGTACAATAAGAGTAAATAAAAAAGAATTTGCTGCATTTTTCATTTATAGTAAAAACCGCGAGGTTTATTCCATGTTTCAGCTTACCACAAAATAATATCACTAGTATCGTATTATCCAAAGCCAAGAAGAATTGTCAATGTAATATCTACAAAACACGACAACGAAAAGAAAAAACCGCATATTATTTTGTTTTATAATGAAACCAAGGGTGGTGTTGATGCACTTGACTATTTATGTAATGAATACAACGTGAAAAGGGGAAGTAGAAGATGGCCTTACAGTTTATTTCAAGGAATTCTTAACATTCTTGCAGTGAATAATTATATAGTATATTCTTCTGGAAATGAACATGTTCCTAGGCGGATGTATTTGAGAGAACTTGGAAAATCTTTATGCCATAATCATGTAATACTTAGATCTCAATCTCTGAATAATTCAATCGGTATTTTATAATTATTGAAAATTAATTTAATTTTTAGAATTGTTACCTGTTTAAAAAAGGCGAAGATGTTATTTATGTAATTACAATGTTAAAAGAACATTTTAAGTATGCGTTTCATGTAATCAGCATATTTGCAAAGATCATGCAAATATTATTCGTAAAAAATGTTCTGAAAACCACGCCTATTAAAATAATTAAATCGTATAACAAAATGTTTTATTGCTTTGTGTCACATTTTTCATTCATAAAAATCGACCATTTTTTGGTTTCTCCGAGCGTTTACGTTATAAAAAAGCGCGAGCATTAACGGTTAATAATTAAATTTTTATTGTTGAAATTATTTACAATTAAAAACTAAATATTTTATTGACACTATAAATATGCCGGTTTTGCATTTAGTTTGATATTTGTTTTGATTTGGTAATTTTACTTAGAATCTGCGTTGAAAGTTATTACATTTACTGAGTTTCAATAGTAATTTTTTCCAAATTCATTGGAACGTCAATAGAATCTACAGATTTCTGTTTAACTTTATTGGATTTTTCAATAAAGACGGTATAAGAATAAAGTATGGCACCAAAAAGGCTTAGATGCAAACCTATACAATTGGGCACATTAAATGTATAATCAGGATCTGTCATAATTCCAATATATGTAGTGATAATATTCTTGATTATACCGACGACTGTAGTGGTTAAAGGAGAATTATATTTTGTACAAAGTGTTATAGATATATTGTAAATGTATCCAAAAACGATCGTAATTGTAAAAATAGTTAGAAATGTAGAATCCCTCCAATATATATAGCTTGTAACATTCCCTAAATCTTCAATTAAAAATGTTTGTATCAATAGTAGAGGTAGGGCGTTGATTGAATTATAGAAAATTAACGTTTCTTTGGAAAATTGATTGTTTTCAAGTTTTTGTTTTGAAATTACATTGTAAAATGTCGTTGCAGCGTCATTGATTAAAATTATTGAATAAACTATAAAATCAAATGAAAAGTCATAACTGGCTGCAAAAACAGACCCAAACATCATTATTACCACCGATGTGCATATTTTCCGGCTAGGTACTATACCAAGCAGCATGAATTCCATTATTAGTGTAAATATTATAGTGAATCTTCTTAAAGCGACAAACATTGGCAGACTCAAGTTTCTTGTACTCATCAGCCCGGTTGAAGCGTTTATAAAGTATATTACGGGTAATGGGTATATTGATTTCAATAAGTTTAATGACATGTATCTTTTAGTGTGCCCTTGTTGAATTCCGATTCCGTACAAAATTAGTATCGTAAATGCTAGTTGTAGTGAAAATATAAATGATATTGATGGAAATGTATAAATTGTCAATATTTGTTTGTTGGCTATTGTTAGCAAAAGAGAAACTAATCCATAAAAAATTGCGCTAGATATTTTTTTCATCCTTTAAAATGTTTGAATTAATGAAATGTTAATAGTATATATATATATTTTTTTTGATAACTCTCACGGCAGTACACGCCGCAGAGTCAATAAAATTTTATAATATTTTCAGAGTTTTAATAAGAGGTGAATAATGAGTAAATCAACAATTAAAAAAATTGGATTTTGACTACTTCAACCTCTACATAAAATGTAAGGTTACTGGCGAATTTGTCCCTAAAAATAACGACGGATAAAATTGATCATTAATCGTTAAAAAGATATAATGTATCGTTTTTAGTTCATGGGTTACCGGATGACCACTATACTGTAAATTTGATATATTACCTGTCTGATTGTTTGGTATTTAAAATTTAATTGTTCAAACTACGAGAAAATTTGTATTGCAGTATTGGCTGTTTAGTTTTACTATCTAATTATCGCTAATGTTACATGAATTTTTCTCAATATTGTTACTTATTTATACTATTTAAATTTAATATTTCCAAGTTAATTTTGTATACAATGGAATGTATGTTTATGAGCGAAATGACTGTTATTTTTAGCAATAACAATGTAAGGATTTGACAGAGGAACTGAGATAAGTTCATCTTAAATAAAAAGATGTCCAAATCGGGAACCTAGCCACGCAGAATAATATTATATGACTATAACCAGTGGTGTCAACTCTGCGGCCCAAAAAATGGAATGGCCCGCGTTATAATATAAATTTTTATTATTATTACAAAATATATTCCATATATTACTCATATATATTTTTACAGTTTTTTATAGTTTTTTCTTCATTTATTTATTCATAATTATCGCTTTTATTTGCCTTATTCTCCCAATGTGAACATATGGAATGTGAAATAACTTCATAACTACAATTGGTAATTACCTAAAATTTTATATGGTGAAAAATAGGCAAGTATGTATTAACTTTCTAAATTTTTGGACAAATTTGTCTGGGAGTATTAGGGTTAAATGATAGTTTGCGACAAAAAAATATGGCGACACATCAATATTATTTATTCTATGTTGAAACCAAATTAATTAAAGTTGGTTGCGTATCTGTAACAGTTGGGAACAGATAAAATATTATGTATATATCGGGTGTATATTATACACCCCATTTCTGGAATGTACGTTATAATATAAATTTTTATTAATTAATGAAAGGGTTGAATAAACATTTTTTTGTTTTGCGGCCGCATAATAATTTTTTTCAAATTTGATCAATTAAACAAATCGAGTCTGACACCCCTCGTATATAATCTATCTGAGGACCTAGATTTGACAGTTTAATTTCCAGGAAACAAACTTATTATGATACTGAAACTTTAAAAAATAGTCGAGGTCTGAAAATGGGGGTTTTCTGCTAATTAGTAACCACTGCGTTAAACCTTAATTGTAAAAATTTCTGTCATTCCTAATTAATAATAATTAAAAATCTCTATCCCTCTATTCATTTATTACTTTAGAATGTATGATAAAGCATACAATGACGGGTTTATTGAAGGCAAATTATCGGTTATACAAAAAAACAGTAATTGTTGCAATAACAAGCCAAATTCGTTAAATTTGCTACTTAAGGTAAACTAATCATTAATTAGTATCAATAATTATTTATATACTTTATATTGATATTAGATTTCATTTTGGAGAGGTTATATCAAATGCATACTTGATACAAATGACGAGTTTTTATTATTTTTTATAATACTAAATTACCTCATTTAAATTTTATATATGGTTTAACTAATCGAATTTTTAAAATGCTTAGAACACTTGCTATCTTTACTTTGACACTTATTAAACAAACAAGTTTTAACCTAAGATGGTGGGAACGAAAATTTAATATGAAATTAAGGCTAGCGAAATCTTTATAAACCTTCTCTAGTGTTAATTGGAATTAGTTACAATTTTTTGAAACTCACATTTTCAGTCAACATTGAGTATTATTTTATGAAATCGGATGATTAATGAATAATTTAAAAGTTCAGGTGGTACATCGTATCAAAAGCAACAACATGCTATATTTTTATTAACCTAAATACATTTTTACAGAGAATTTTCCAATGGGAGACTGGGAAAGAAACTTTTTAAATTTCTAAATAAATTGGAAATTTACATTGAAAGCGACATGGATAGTTTAGATCAAGATTTACTTCGTTCATTGGAACGTCAATATGAATTGGTAATTTAAATTAAATTGTTAATTAAATGTTGCATGTCTAGTTGATTGAATCTATAAAAAAACAAAAATAATGGATAAAGTGAATCGGTAAAGCTAGAATCTAGCTGAATGAAGAATATATATTTATTTAAAAATTGTAGTTTTTTTATTTTTTTTCATAAATCGTTTACCTGCACCA
The DNA here is from genome assembly GCA_001642005.1 of Intoshia linei. Lineage (NCBI taxonomy): Eukaryota > Metazoa > Orthonectida > Rhopaluridae > Intoshia > Intoshia linei. The sequence continues at coordinate 71,607 of LWCA01000018.1, read as the reverse complement.
GAAACATTTGCCTTTGGTTTTGGATCTTTTGGTAATTTTCCATATTTTGTAAATAAATACTGTGCTGTCCCTTTGGCTTGATCGGCATTACTTTTGGCTTCATTTTTTACACGTGGTTTTTGAACATCTTGTGTTTTCAATTTATTATAATTGTAAAACTGTTGTGTCAAGCATCCTGCATTTTTTACTTGGTTATCCATAGCCTCAGGTTTAACACGCTGTTTTAAATCTGAATGTGCTTGATTAATTTCTTTTTCAGAATATCCAAGTTTAATTGTTCCTGCTGATAACTTTGCAATGTCTTTTCCTGAATTTGACACACGGGGTGCGTTGGATGGTACTGGTCTAGAATCTGATTTGTGCATTATATCTCCCATATTTCCTTTATTTTGTTCGTGTTTTCTTACACTTGATTCATATTTATAGTTTGATTCGTTCTTACAGGGTTCAATGTTTTTTGGCTTTGAAAATATGAAATCTACGTTAGATTTCTGTTTATTTTCGTTTGGTCGTTTGCTGGTCGTGTTGGTTGTTACCTTTTCTTGGTAATTTGAACCATTTTGTGTCATTATATGTTGCATACTTCCATTCGCTTTGTTTCGATTTTCCTAAATTTTTCCTGTTACTATTTAATTCAATGTCTATTTATGTAATAGATTTTAGTGCAGTCCTTTCCAACCATTTTTGGTTGGCGACACATTCTTCCATCTCAAAAAATTTCGCGACAAACCAATAAAAAAACTAAACGATTGATTAATAAATATAGTTGAACCAATATTTTTCTAATAATAATCTATGTAAAATTTATCATTATCACTAAAAATATCTTTGATTTGCGTTTTCCAATTTTATTGTCTGTAAATGGAATTTACAAAAAAAATTAAATAAAATTTTAAGTTTGGTGACACACAAAAGTGTCACGACACACCGGTTGAAAGTCACTGGTTTAGTGTAATGTTTTGAAATTTACCTGAGCTGAACCGCCCAAACATCGATTGACGGTACTATTTTCTCTTTCTGAAGTGTATGTTGATATTATTTTGTTAATACTTCCTCTACTTTTATTAGCATTTGAACTGGCTTCTTCCCCTCGAATCCTATTTACCGCCTTAGCTTCCATTATTATTAAATGTATGACGACAAATTAATTTATAAGCTAATTTTGTTTTGTCTCTTACCAAATTTGATATAAACAAATTGAAAATACATTTGTATAATCAATATTGGATATTACATTTTGTAAGTTTTAAAGGGATTTATTAAAAATGTAAAATGGATATTATTTTTCACTTCAAAATTCTCATTGTAATAATTGTTTTAATATAAACTGACTAGGTCCTAGTTACTAGGAAGTAGAATCTAAATTTAAATTTTTTGTCATAAGTTTAATATACTTTAGTACAAGTAGTATCGAGCAATGACATTTTACACATGTATAAACAAAGTTTAATGCTAATAATAGATTTAATAATTTTTAGTAATTTTTTTTGTTTTTTTAGAGAATATTTTCCAAACTAAATAGAATCATTAAATTTTAATTAAAATTTTTATAGGATTCTCATATTTGTTGATTTTGACTATTTATTCATACCGAAACAATAATTGGAATAACACGATGAGTTTCTAATGTTGACTTGTTTTGAGATGAAAAATCTTTTATAACCAATCCAGTGTAATATATCACTTTTAACTAAAATGTATAACTAAAGTTTAGTATATCTAAACCAGAGGTGGGCAAAGTGCGCCCTTCTAAACAATTTTAATTATTTTTCATTTAAAATTATTTTTAAAATATTGGTATTAGCGGTTATTTCTTAAGGGTTGGTAAAATGGGATTTTTCAAAACAATATTCAATAACAGGCGATTTTTTTGATAAGGGTTGGTAAAATTTTGGTTTTTTCTCATAAGATTTTACTAAATTGAATAAAATATGCTAAAAATTTATCATTCATTCATACAATCATCTAAAATTTTCGTATTCAACGCCATGAAAAATTGCTGTATTTGATTAAATTTTATTTAGAAGGATGCGGCCTTATTAAATTTTTTTGAGCGTTAGTGCGGACTTTGAAGAGTAAATGCTTCCTACCTCTGGTCTAAACTAAAGTGTAATAATAATATTCGTTTTAAAGTTTGACTTTTGAATTCGACTCCGGTAGTAAAATCACCTGTTAAACATTAACTTTAAAGTCTTTTTTTTAAAATTTCCTTCGGGAGGCTGACTTTGTGGGAGACATTACAAGCTTGCATTTTTTAAACGGGTTAGGATAAAATTATTCCAAGAAAATTATTTTTCTAAGCCAAAAAAATTAAAAATTTTCAAATTATTTTTTATATGAATATTAAACATTGTTTTGAATATAGGAATAATATGAACAGGACAATTTTCAATAATTTGCGTCATCACATTACATTATTATGGTTCATGTTCATATTGCCCGAAAAACCTTAAGTACCCTTAAACTGACTGCACTAAATGTACATTTAAATGAATAAAAAATTACCCAACTAATAGAACAAATAATGGATACATCTACAATATGCATAATATTATGAAAATCAATACAATTTGAACCAAAAATATAATGCTTTTCAATTTGTATTCCCAGATTTTTAAAAATTAAAATTTCTTCTAAATGAATAATTCATGTTATCATACAAATGTACAAAAATCATTGAAAATGTCAATATATTACCTTTGACGACAATATGGGATATAATGATATAAAATACCACATATAGGACAATTGCAACAATCTAAATGCAATTAATAATATAAACCATATTTCTACAATACGACCCGACGTGAGTTTACCGAGTTTCAGTATTTATTAATCAATTTTCTGGTATGGATTTTGAAAATTTAAAATAATTACAAAATTACTTTAACGGTTTCACATCCAATGATTCAAAATGTTTACTAAAATTTCATAAATCCAACCATTTTTAGTAAAAATCAAAATTTACCATCTTCATCCTTAGGGAAAATTCTAGTTTTACCAATCCTAGAAAAAAAATCCAGTTTTATCAACCCTTTAGGAAAAATTATAGTTTTACGAACCTAAAAAGAAATTTCCCTAAAGGCTTGATAAAACTGAAATTTTCCTTGAGGGTTGGTTTATTTATGGCTCTTAAATAAATCATCTAGTATAAAATTTGATGATAAATAATTTTTTAAAATGTTTTTTATTAAATTTCAAGTGATTTTAAAAATAAATAAAATAAAGGAAACCTTTTTTAAAAAAAATCAAAATAAAACGATAAAATGTGTCACCGTTAAAATTCTACGTATTTATATTTACAAATATAAAAAAAAAGAAAGGACTTTCACTTTTATAACGCATCACAATAATCCAAATTTTACCGTTAAATTTGGCTCGCAGTTGTACCACATACTAGTACTGTATACTGAACTCTAAAAATACCTTGAAATTGTGAGAATAAACCAAAAAAAAATTGATCATTAACAAAGCAAGTATGTAAATATCATAATTGATAGTTTTTAATATTGTCAATTGTAAAAAATTGTTTTCAATTTTAAAGACATTAAAATTATGCATAGAAAATAAAATTTAAAACTAAAATGTAAATTTTAATACATAATTTTGTTTATGAAATGTTTAGTGTTCATTTTAGACCAAAATTTAGTTTACAACGTTACAATTGGTGCAGAAAATTTTTTCATTTTTGTATATTTTACGATTTTTGTTTTAAATTTTTAGAATGAAATGTGATTACTTTGGAATTGGATGGTAAGTGTAATAATTGTCGTCTCGGCAGACGACGACTTTTTAAAAATATATCAAAGGTTTAATATAGTATTTCTTTCATTCTGTCTTCTTCTCTCTCTGATCTACACTATCTGCCTCCACTACAAACCCATCTCATCATCAAAGCAATTTTTTATTGTATTTTGTTATTATTAATACACATTAATAAATTGTGATTGTTTCTATATGCATTTCAATCAAGCGCGTGTAGTCGTTCATTTTTTTATCAGTCCTTTGTAAAAAAATTTTTCCCTACATTATGAAAATTGTTTCTAACATTACGTTATTTATTTATAATAATATTTATTAGATATGATACATCATAGGGTCCCTAGACCTGTCCATTGTCTGGTCATAATCCTTATAAAATTTTGTTTACCCTGAAAACTTTTAAATTAATTAACTCGAAAGGACTTTGCCGCAAATTTAGTTGATCCCTTGTAATTGTAATTGTAATAATTCATATCATCTTATTATTATATGCCGTTTATAGTAATTACTAATCAGTTATCCTCCAATCAGTTCATGTATGAAACTATAGATGATCATTTAAAATTTAAATTAGAGTGAATGAAAATAATAAACAAATGAATCCATTATGTATCATTTATTTTAAATTCTATACTTGTGTAAATCCACTAAAGTTTAGCTATGCTTAGTTAAGCTGATAAATGATTAATAATTAAAACAAATAATTAATTGTAATTTTTTGTAACTAGGAAAAGCACCACACAATTTAAATAACAAAGGATTTAATTCTCATCAGTAGTAATTCATAGCACTTAATCTCTATAATACAAAAACTCTGTGGTGCATCCGTTATGCTTAAATTATTTGCTGTAAACGATATAAATATCTCCAATAACTTTATTATTACAAATTATAATAGTTTAAAATAAAATTTATATTTAATGGTATTGATTTTAAATGTAGTTTTAAATCAACAATGATAATTCTGATACAGCTAAAGCTGATTATGTCCACATTGCTGTTACTATCTGTAATTAATTCAGTACTGGCAGGTACATAAAAATTAATTAAAAATAATGAATCTTTAGAATTCAAATACGGCACGTTGCGATTCATCACAGAACCACCTAAATTTAGCGCAGAGTATATTGGAAATCGGAAATTTTTCGATTGCTTTGCCAAATCTTCTGAACATGAACAAGTCACGTATAGTTGGTTAAAGAATGGAAAATTTATTGCTAAATCTACCAACAGAGGACTTAAATTGTCAAACATTGAAATTGTGGATGGTGGAATATATCGTTGTATAGCTTCAGATGATTTTGGCTCTATAATTAGCAATGATGCAATTTTAAATATTTATCATTTATCGGTTAACTTGACAAGTGAGTTCAATTTAACTACTACCAAAGGTAGTTATTCTTATTTGACATTGCCTGATTTTTCCGCTTATCCATATCCCAATATTTCTTGGTATAAACAAATTGATTCTAAAAATAGAATTCATCTTATTAGTGAATCTGTCAATTATTCTTTTAGTCAAAATAAAAAAACTATCATTATTCTCAATACTTTGTATCCTAGTACCTTTGTAGCGAAATTATCTTTAATTGTTCACATTTATGATAATCAACAGTCTCCAATTGTTAAATTTAATGTTATGGTGGAGAATACTGATCATGAATTTCAGAAAAAACCACTCATTTTAGAAAAACCTCAAAACCTACACATTGCAGCTCATTCTATGGCTGTATTTGATTGTATTATTCATCATTTTCAATCTGATGATTTATCTATCGAATGGTTCAAATGGTAATATTTCACATTTAATTTTTATAAAACTAATAATTATAAATAAATATATTTTGTACATTAGCGCGGCGTTTCTAATGGTGGGCTCTCCCAATAGTATAGTATAGGTCGCATGATTTTTATGAACTGAAAAATATAATTTTCTAGTGGAATTTCAGGTGTTGACCAAAGGCTACTTTATACAACATTCCATCATAAATCAAAAATTATTTACTTAAATCAAGTCCTAACATTTAATGGCGCTTCCGAGTGAATACCACTCTGTGCACCACGGATTATAAAATATAATTTCTTTTAAAATAATTTTTTTTCTGAATCTTATCTTTAAAAAGGTTTTAGTGATATTTTCATTTTATATATGCTGAAATTTGATATAATATATGAAATAGAATACTGGTAAAATAGCCTTGCTGTTCCGGTACAACAGTCGCTGTCTCTCGTAACAACATTTTACATCTGTAACATTTTCATCCTTATTTTTTGAGGCTGAGGTTTACGCTAATGTTAATAATTTTAAAACGCATTCTATATTAATAATGTATGTTTTTTAAATTTATTTTATTAAATTCAACCTTTTATTTTAGGGTTGAATTAAGAGGTATTTTCTCGGATGGTTTGGTAAAATCGCAATTTTCAAAAAAAATTTGAAAAAGTGGATTTTTTCTTTTTGGTTTGGATTAAATGGTTTTTCCTTAGATTTGGTGAAATTTTATTTTTTAAACAAAATTAGAAAAAGGGATTTTACCTTTAGGGTTAGTGATCGTGGATTTTTTTGTTTTGTTTTGGGTTGATGGTGTTTTTTCTTTAGAAAATAATTAATAATAATTGCAAATAAAATATTTCAATTTTAATGTTAAGTGACCTACAAGAAATAATATCCAAGACTTATACTCATAGATAGACTTAAAATCCGCGTATGACAGCGTGCAACATGGTTATTTGCACTATTTTACATACATATGTAAGTAAATACTAAAACGTAAATTTACAGTTAATTTAAGCCTTAATATTACATTTTGTATAATAATTTTGTAATATCCTGAAAATATACGAATATAAATAAGAAACAACGTAAAAAGAAATATGGTACATATAATTTAAATTTATCGTTTTTTTAATTTATGACAAAGAATGGCTCACTTTCAAATTACAAATTTTTGCGTCTTTAAATTAAAAAATTAAGAGTAACAGAATATAAATTTTTTCAATATCCCTTGAACCTCATGGCCCACATTGAAAAAGGTGATATATACGTCCATTATAATGGATGAATAATTATTTTTTTACATTATTATACATATACATAATTATTTATTAATTACATTTGTAGTTGTTAATTTGATACATTTTATTATAGTTTGAATGATTCGTCATGCAATCAAGATTCAGTAATGACATCATCAGATAACATTGAAATATCCTTATACGGACGTCATTTAAAGTTTTTAAGAGTAAAACTTGAGGATACTTCATACTATTATTGTAAAATATCATCAACCCTGTCAAAATTCGATTCATTCATTTATAAATTCCATTTAACTGTATTATTAAAACCAATTTTGGGACTAAACGGAAAAGTAGATTTTAGTCAACTAAAAGAAGGAGATGTAATAAAACTGGAATATTGTTCATTAAACTCTGGTTTAAATTATAAAAAAGACGATATACACTGGTACATGAACAGTAAAACCTTGGCAAATAATTACAACATCCACAGAGACGGTTCTCTTTCATTTAAATATAATTCGGAATCATATAGTGGTTACTATCAATGTTTTGTTGAAAATATTGCTGGAAAAATAAAATCTCCTCCAATAGTGGTAGATTTTGCAAAATCTGAGCCTGTTTTCATTGAAAAACCTAATAATGTGAACGTATACAGTACTTCTTTTGCTGTAAAGATAAAATGCATTGTAAAAGGAAACCCTCCACCAAAAATCACATGGTGGAAAAAGGATCCGATTATGAAAATTGTAAATTCTACTAAATTCACACTGTCACAAAACTCTTCTATACTAGAAATTGCGAATGGAAATGGAATAGACGATAATGGTGATTATTTTTGCAAAGCTACTAATGAAATTGGATCAATTAAAACTGCATTTACTATAAAATTTTTGATTACAACTTCATTTATTCAGACTCCTCAGAATAAAAACGTTATCAAAGGTTCGAAAGCTTGGTTTCATTGTTTAGTTCAGCACGATTCAAGTGTTTTGATAAATAGACGTTGGTATCATGATGATTCTTTACTGTACGACTCTAACGGTAATGTTAATATTGATAGATTTAAATTTTATGAAAATGGAACTGTATGTATAAATTCTGTTCGATATGATGACATTGGATTGTACACATGTCAAATTGAATCTCAACTGGGTAAAATGAAATCTAGTGCTTATTTGAGAATGTTGGAAACTCCTAGACCGCCTGAAATCACGAGCATTTCGTTACAAAAAATTAATGTCAATTATGGAATAAAATTCAGGTGGGTACCAGGGTTTGATGGTAACAGTGATATACTTAATTATGAAATATTTTTTAAAAATAAAACTGAGGACGGTGATTGGAAATTGTTGAATGAAATTGAAGCTTATAGAAACTCTTATCTTATGAAAAATGTACATCCGTCTTCACGTTACATTTTTTCCATCAGGTCGGTGAATTCTATTGGAAAAGGACCGTTAAGTGAATCTTCCAAGGAAATGATTATTCCGGCTCAACCGCCAAGCCATGCGCCAATCAATATTAAAATGAAATCCTTTACAAACACGTCAATTACAGTTTACTGGGATGCACCAGATGAATATTTTTGGAATGGTAAGCTTCTGGGTCATAATATTAGGTATAAACTTGGCGGTTATTCTGATTTGACTTGGAAATTTATAAACGTCAATGATGTGGCAACCAAGCAGTACACTATTGTGAATTTGATTGTTTTTACTGCATATGATGTACAAATTGCAGCGTATAATGAAAAGGGTACAGGAGTTTATTCCGAGATGATGAATGTGAGCACTTTGGAAGGAATTCCTATTGAACCGCCCGTTATTGTTAAAATTGAAGCAATGTCATCTACATCTGTTGGAATAAAATGGAAGCAAATGCATAGTGATAATCTTAAGGGTATTGCTCAATATTATGAAATTGTATATTGTAAATCTTGTCATGAAATTACCAATTTTTCAAATCTAAATAACAAGAATATTCAAAATTTCAAAACTGTGAAAATTCCCGTTAAAAATCTTTTAATTAATTACGATTCAACATATTTTAAGGAATTGAAAAATTTATCAAAATTTACAAATTATTTATTTTCAATCAGGGTATATACTAAGATTGGTTCGGGTCCATATTCTAAAGTTTACAAAATTGTCACGAAAAGTGACATTCCATCAAAAGTAAAAAATTTAAAAATCAAAGATATTCTCAATACGTCATTTATTGTAACATGGAGTCGTCCTTCCGCAATTAATGGAAATTTGTTAAATTATAAAATTGAATATTTTGACCAAAATCAAGGAAAAAATATGGAAAATCAAAATTTTATAGTGTCTGATTCAACATTTTTTTTAAAAATTGATAAATTGAAACCGAAAACTAGGTACACTGTCAAAATTTCAGCTAAAACTACAGCTGGGTACAGTCCAGTTGAAATTATGGAAACTGAAACTGGCTCCACGCCTTTTACACCGGGAATTCCAAAATTTTTGAATATAACTAGTTTAAATTCAACTTGTATGATTTTGACTTTTATTCCGAATTTTGATGGCAATTCAAGGATTAAATATTATAAAATTCATTACCATTCTGCCTTAATTTTTAATCATGTTTTTGATTTTGGAATAAATGAAAATTCTCCAATTCAGGGTCTTAGTTGGTCCATTTTTAGTGAAAATTTTGAGCCTATTGAAAAATTTATCGAAAATACAGAACGGTATGTCAAAGTTGACAATTTACGCCCATTTCACAATTACTGTTTTAAATTATCTGCTGTCAGTGTTTTTTCGTCTAGTGAACCGTCTGAATTTTTGTGCAAAAACACACTGGGTTCCAAACCCTACAATTCAAACTTGAATGTACGTGTTCATGTAAATTTTCAAGTTTATGGCAAATTTGTAAGGGTAATCTGGGACAATTTACATAGGTATGGTTGGAATGATGAAATCGTTTATTATACCGTATATACAAGTAAAATTATTGACAATGTTGCCGTATTTATGGGAAATTTAACCGTTAGTAGTATTACTTCGTTTGTAGATGTCAAAGTTGAGTCGATGAGTCATTATTGTTTCAAAGTTAGTTTGTGGAATAAATGGGGAAGTGCTCAAGTGGACGGTAATTATGCTTGTACGGACACTTTGCAAGGTGTACCCGCTCAAAGGAATGAAATTGACAAATTTGAATCTACTTTTAATTCAATTTATGTACATTGGATGGAATTGAATAAAAAGGATAAAAATGGACAAATTATCGGGTATAAGGTTCAAGTTATGGCCAAGGATTCTCTAGGGTTAACTGAAATTGTTGTCAGAGATCGGTATGCAAATTTAACAAATTTGGAACCGTCTCTAGATTATTTTGTCAAAATTTTACCTTTTACTTGTTGGGGAGTTTATTTTGTTAATTCCAACGATTCTCGTGGTTTAAGGATTAAAACAAAACCAAATTTTCATATTGATTTGGAATATGCTCATTTTACTCAGATATCTAGTAAATTTTCGATTTTATGTTTAAAATTTAATATTTTTAATTTTATTCATTTAAATTTCTTGAATCAAAATTTAACTGTTAAAATTTCTTTTAATTTATTAAAACATTTGAAAAAATTTTGGTTTGAATACCGAAATACTTTACAAAATGTTGGATTAAAAACACACAATCAGAGTATAATTATTAGACCAGTCAAGACGTTTTGTCATACAGTAATGCACACAATTCCAGATAGTTTGTACAATTTTAATATTCAATTTGGATCACAAATTGTAAATTTACCATTAATTACATCTCAGTCTGACACGTGTCATGTGGTAGACGCGCCCTTTAATGTCAATTTTCATTATGATAACACTGTTGGTGTAGGTATCTTGAAATGGGAATTCAACATGGTCAAGTTGAATTTTACCGGGTATAACTACCGAAATACAATATATTATAATAATGTGCGATATTTTTTTGTAGATTGTTGGCCCGTTCTATTTAAATCTGTTGATTTACGCGTTTCAGAGAATGTAAGTGTTTTTAAAACTGTTTCTTTTATTGTTGATAAAAATGCCAATTCTGCAAATTTAAGTTTACCTTATTTCGGAAGGTACAAGTGTGCTTTAATGGCGTGTGGTGATTTACATAATTCATCTTTTAGTAAACCGACAAGTATTATTGATATTCCGGGATCCCCGCCAACCGGTGTGCCAATAATATTAAACATTGAAATTCTCACTAAAAATTCAGTCAGTGTGGAAATAAAACCTCCTGTAGCAGCTCCATGGAATCTGCATCATTATTTTATTAAGGTGTTGTATACATATGTAAATAATAATAATAATGTTTATCAATTTTCTCATTATAATAACAAGACTGTAAAATCAAGTTTAATTGTCACTGTCCATGATTTATCAAAAAGGTGGTATCGATTTTGTGCTCTTTTTGTCAATAAATATGGCGACGGGGTAGTAGGCGACTTTAGAAATGTTTTTGTAGGTTATTTACCTGTTGCAAAAATGTACACGGATTTAAAGGTACACAATGTTCAATCTTGTAATGCTAGTCTCGGATGGGATAATTTTGATTCACAAAAATTTGATTACTTTTCTTTTATTGGACACCAAATTTATGTAGTTAAAGAGGGTCGTGAATCACGTAATACAGTCAAAGTTTATAACGTTTCCAGAAATTTCAATTTTTTTTTCCTGTCAGATTTATTACCTTTTACAAAGTATAATATTATTGTTAAACGTGTTGGTTTAGTTGAAATGTCAGATATTGTTATGCAGACAAATATAACTACGTTGGAATCTACACCGGGATTAGTTGAGAATTTTCAAATATTCATGTACGATGTTACTAAAATTAATGTAACTTGGTGCGCACCGCGTAAAGCAAATGGAATTATTAAATCATATTTGGTTGAATATGTTGAATTGCAAGTTAAAGAGGAGCATATTGTTAAGTACACGATTAATCTTAATGATAGTCTTCTTTTCAATTGTCTTTATCAACTTTATGAAGGGAAAATTCATAGTTTGTATGATGTCTCTATTACTGCAGAGACGAGAATTGGATTGGGTGAAAAATTTACTATTCGTTTTAATATGGATTATTCTGAGAATGTTTTCAAAGTTGAAAATGATATTGTCGTTAATGATGTTTATGAAGGATTATTGATCAATTGGAATAAAACTCCAGGCTTGAGTTTAAATAATATTACCGATCCGTCTAACCAAGTTATTGTGCAATTACAGGAAAAATTTCGTAATTTTTTATTTATTAGTACACTAGCTTTACTGTTATGTACGTTGTACTAATGTGTTCAACTTAGTTTTTTTAACCCAGCACAGTACAACTAAGTACTTTTTAAATTTTCAAAACTTTGTAAATACTTAAGTATAGTGCTTGCAATTTCTCGAGAATTCTCGAAAAAAATATTAACTCATACTGTTAGTAATATAATAAACATTTTTAATTATGGAAGAATAATTATGTTTGTTTTTTATTTACAGGCTCACCCAATGATTTGATCATAAAATGTACGCGTGTTAAGTGACGATGTAAACCAGGTGTAGAAGAATTTTTATAATTCATCATGGTACCCCAAATAGAGCATTTTGCCTTATAGTTTTCTCACTAAAAATATTCCTATAAATGTTCGTAGAAAATAACGGTAATCTTAAAGAGAAACAATCTAATACCAAATTAATAAATTAAATCATACAACTGAATTGAATTACCGTAAAATTTAATGTTGTTTTTTTATTGTAATAACTGAAATTATTTTGTTTGTACACACTTACATTTATTAGCGAAAATTAAAAATGATTATTTTCTGAAGATTTTATTTTTGCATTCATACAACAATTTGCATGTATAACTATCTACATTTTAGAAATTTTCAAATATAATTTTAAATTTAAGAATATTTAAATTTTCGAAATTTCTCGAGCGCAAGCACTACTTAAGTACCTTTAAAAAAACTCAGTAAAAAGTATTTTGTTAAAATTTACATTACATCACAAACAATTAGATAATAATCCCAATATACAATTTATAATTATTTATTATATTTATAAATTATCATAATGTTCAATTTTGAAAAATGAGACACCAATTTTACAAAAATGTCGATAAATTCTCTATGGAAGGAGACTCGGTAGAGTATGTTCGACAATCCTCGAAGGGTTTGGTAAAATCTGATTTTTTATTTTGTGTTGAAATAATTGGTTTTTTTTGTCATAAGTTGTTGTTATGACTCATAACATTTGATAAATCGTGTTTTTCTAAAAAGTATTGGAAAAAGAGGATTTTTCCCATAAAAGTAGGTAATTGAATTTTTATTTTGGGGATGGAATAAGAGGTTTTCTCATAAGATTTAGTAAAATCAGATTCTTCATTTAAGAGTTGGTAAAATTTGATTTTTTATTTTGGGTTGGATTAAGTTTATTTTAAAAAAAAATTTTGAAAAAGGGGATTTTCCCTAAAGATTGAAATTGTATTTTTATTAAATATTATTAAATTTTATTGATTCCGGGATAAAAGTGGGATTTTTGAAATAATAATGTAGCGGTTGTCTAGGCTTTGGTATAAAATCCCAACATCTAGCAATTCTGCAAAATTTCAGTAAAATATTTAAAGTTTATTAAAAAGTACTGAGAAAAAAGTTGAATACACTACTTTGCATAAACAGTTACTAGATCTGACAAGGCCGTACTTATTAAAATTGTATCAAAAAATTTTACGAACCCTTTAAAGTAGTGATCCCTAAACGTGTTTGACCATGGACCGGTCATTTCACATTATATTGTTAAATTAAAGTTGAGTATTTACACATGTTAAAAAATTTCAAAATTAAAAATAGGTAGCTAAGGTTAACTTTTAAACCGACATTTAATTAACTGATTCTCAAAAAATTTAGATAAATGGATATCTTTACGAACAACAAATGCCAATATAATGAATATATCGATAGCAAAGAAAGAAATCTCACCTGAAACTGATTTTAGAATACGAATAGTACCGATGAATGTGCACGGAATAGGGTACCCGAGCTCTCCTTCGTCTTTTATTAGCATTGAAAATTGGAAATATGAACCAATTTACATGAAATGGTGGTTTATGGTTATTATTGCATTAATCTTTATTATGATTATAATAATTATAATTTCCGTTCTCTGTGTTTCTGGATCAAAACATTCTTTACTTCAAAAATTGTGCTATTCTAATCAAGTTAATACGGGTATTACTACAGGGCAGCAAATTTGTACAAATTACTTTGATGAAGTCAATTATGTTAATTTGAATACTGACTTTGCTACATTAAACAAAAATAGTCTAAGTCGCCGAAATAGCAACTCCAAAAGTAGACACAAATTGTCTTCTTCCATTCAAGCCTTAAAAAATTTAACAAATTCAAGAAATATTTATCAACTCCAAGACAAGTAATTTTAATTATTTTACATTTGTATCAACAAATATTCATAACAATAGATAATGTATGTAAACTAAATAGATTCCTAGTTTGAGAAGCCATGCTCTATTACAGGGTGCACAACCTTTCCACCAATTCACTGGCAAAGCTACTTTACTAGTTGATACTACGGCCGTAAAAAATTTACTTTGACATTGAGATAGTTTAAGTCCGATTTGACAAAATGGCTAAAATCAAAATATAACTTTGATAAAAATATTTTAAATTCTCCTTAACCCTTTACTACTCGCAGAGGACATTTTTGTCCGTTTTTTATGAATGAAAATAAAGTAACAATATATTTTAACATGAGCTATAATAAATAATTAAAATGTCACATTATTTTTAAGATTTAAATTGATTAATTTTAAATTAACTTTTAATTTTTTCATAAATGTTATACATGTATATTTCATGTTTTCTTTGGGCCCAAAAAATAAATTATGAAAAATAGTTTTGAAATGGGGTCCTTCATTATTTGAATCGGGAACCACTGATTTAACTACGCACATAATTAATAATGAAAATCTTGAATCAGTCCAAAGAGGTCGATTCTTCCATTATTGGGAACCATTATAAAATGATATATTGCATTATGATCACATGGAATGTCCACAGTCGTAAGTTGTTTTTGTTTGCAGGTAGGTACATTTTTTTAAATATCTTTTTTAGTAAAATTGATTGAAACAAAAAGTTTTTAAACGTCAGGGTTAATAATTTGTACGTTAAATAGAAAAATTTTGAATTTGTCCATTATTTTTGTGTATTAAAGTGGCCCATTGGGCCACATTGCCCATGTTGGGAACCCTGTTTTCAGATGCAGATTTTGTTAATAATAAAATATATTTTATATAATTTTGAAATATATGTACTTAATAAATATTTTTAGTTTACAATATCGAGTACCTCAAAGTCAAAATATTGACAACTTTGGTATTATTAAGGGAAATCAAGTCATTTCCTCGAATAATTTACATTCTGATTGTAGTTCCGAAACCAGCTGTGCATATCCAATGACATCTCGAGAAATTGTAATTTTAAAATTTTCAATTTTTTTAGTGCATTTCAATATACAGTCTAACCCACGCATTCCCCACTTATTGATCTCGCACCTGAAAAATCTTACAAAGTTGTATTAGTCGCAGTGTTAGTATCATTGTGTACATTTAAATTTTAAATCTATGCTAAAATTTTTTAATAATAAAAGTTTTATTTAAAAGAATACTCAAATTTTCAAAAAGCGGAATTTTATTTTGTATTATAAATGCCGCATCTACATCAAATGAATTTCCAATCCATTCAGGAATGTACAGATTTAATAGATCTTTAAATCTATTTATAAGCTGATTATCATACACTGAAATTTTTTACTTCCAGGTGTATTGGGTCCAAATTGGAGAATTAATTAAATTTTCACTATTCAATATTTTTTGTAAACCGGTAATTGAAGCTAAAATTTTTGGCGAGCCACTAAAACGAAATTACAATTACAAAAAAAGACAATATAAATTTTAGGCGTCTACTTAAATGTAACAATTTTTACTTAACATCAAAATTTACCAACCCTTAAGGCAAAAATCCACTTTTACCCATATTGAGTTAAAAAAGTGTATTTTATGTACAATGTACAGTGTATGGGTTACTGTGAATTTATATAAATATTTAATTACGCAAGATTTATAAAATTATATAAACTATTTCATAAAAGATCAAAAATAGTAATTTTTCAATTTAATTATTACTTTTCTATGATATACAATAAGGTTTCTCATGGGTATTTAGAAAAAATATCCTTAGGGTTTAAAATTATAGTATTACTAAAATATTAACTATTGTAAAATATTTTCAGCCAACTAATAACGGTGAAGATAGTCTGACCATTTAAAGTTTTCTATATATATACTATATATTACAAATTTAAAAAAATAAACTGTATAGCTAAACATGGAGAACAATATTATGAAGTCGGTACCACGTTTGAAAGCTCGAACACCAATTTATCTTAAAATAAAGTTCATTTTTAATTTTGTAATATATAGAAAATTTTAAATGGTCAGGATATCTTCAATATTCGTTGAAATGCATTAATATTTTGGAAATATCATTTTTTTTATACTTGATCACTATTATACCTAATTATGTTCAAAAATATAATTTTTCATTTTTTTTGAGACACCTTAATATACAGTATATATTATACAGTTATGGGTTTATGCCACAGATGGGGAAGCATTTACTGTTCGAAGGCTGAACTAACGTCCCAAAAAAAATTAATAAGGCCGCACCTTTCTAAATAAAATTTAATCTAATGCAGCAGTGTTTTTCATGTGGTGAATAATTTTATTAGGGATGAATACGAAAATTTTAGATGATTGGGGTGAAAGATAAATTTTTAGCATATTTTATTCAATTTAGTAAAATCTTATGAGAAAAAACCAAAATTTTACCAACCCTTAAATATTTTACCTAGATTGACTGTTATGTACTACGTACAAACAGCACCTAGGTCTGCCGAGTGCACATTTTTATTTTACCAAAAAAATAAATTCACGTTGAAAATCTAATTTAAAAATCCTACTATTCACTATTATCAATCCTTTAAAAGAGTGGTTCCCAAACATGTTTTAGGTGGAACCGTCATATCACATTACTTTTTACTTTAAAGTGAATTATTCCATCTTAATTTTGTTTTGTTAACATTTGCGTAAAAATTTTAAAAACAATTGGCATCCCATTAAATGTATACATTTTTATTTAAAAAAAACGCTTTTACCAGTATTTTAATAATAAATTCAGATGGTTCAGAAGGCCGCAGTTTCCCCACCTCTGATTTATCAGTTTTCCATTATTTTAAATCAAATATATTGCCTTTTTAGAGTACCCACTGTTTAAATGAAGGGTATTATGTAAATATCAAAAAAATGCACAGTTCAACCGAAGGACCGCTACCAGATCTCCCACCTACATTTGTTGATGAAATAACAAACGTGACAATACCTAGAATAGCGGAAGAAAATAGAATGCTCAGTACTAATGAACACGAAAACCCGGAACCATTATACAAAAACTCGAGTATTAAGAACATTGCAAGGTCAAGAGATCCTCTACCAGGATTACCATATTTGTAAAATTGTAAATACTTTATTGAAATTAAATAATCAACACATTTTCACTTGATTAATTAATAATTATTTATATTTATACTATTATGGAATATAGGCTGGAGGTAAAGTTGGGTCTTCTAAAAATTAAAAGTATACCTAATATAAACAGTATAATTACTTGACGTGGGAGTAAAAGCAGTTTGAGTTGTATCAACGGCAGAATTATTCAACCCAGGATACGGTGGTGGTAAATTTGTAATGAGTACATTATCTACATTCATACATTTAAACAAACAAACATTTCAACGTTGAATAACAAATTCAAAGACATTTTTGCCATTATTTATGAAAATCAAATGAATAGTATTAAAAATCCGCCTAGTCAATAAAATCACAATATTGGTCCTACTGTGCCGAAATTTACAATTAAAAATTTCTACATTTGACATGACACTTATTAATCAAAAAAATAACCAGTATTGCCCACAGGAAACTGATCATAGGGCATATAAGGATATGCGGTTGTATTTGTAAAATTTGCTTGAGAATAAGCCATATAACAAGTATTGGTGTTAAGCATTTGCGTAATATAAATTCGAGTATTATAGCGATTTGACACTAAAATTTTTAGTTAACGTAAAAACTAACATATAAATTACTTTGCTGAACAACTCGCTTCCAGGTTGTAGCAAAATCAATAGCCCCGCCATTATTAAACCAAAGTGTTATTGGAAATTCCGCCACATTGTTATCTAATATTATTTCTCAAAAAAAACTAATGTATTACTAAAACACTCGGAATTTAAATTTGCCAATATTTTGTTAGCTCCAAAAATCGGTTGTTCAATTTTAATATTCTTTGCATTGTTAAAATTAGCACAAATGGAACCACAAGCACTAGATGGGTTTTTATTGATGAAAATAATCTAAAATATAAGTAAAAATAGTATCATAAAAACTCAAAGAACTACACGAAATAGTACAAGTGTTACGCGGTGGGTAGTTAAAAATATGCATCCGTTCATTTTTTTAGAAAAATGAGGTTTCGGATAATCCGCTTTCAAATCAATATTTTTACATTTTAACAGTAACCTATTAATCGAAATTAATTGTAATTTACAATAACATACTGTTCCCCTCTATACAAAATCAAGTTTCCTTCTTTAGTGTGCGACTAAATAAACATTTTTAAAAAAACCCAAAAATCCACTTAAATGTTACCGAATTGAGGGACATTGGAAAGAGTATATCTGAGTAGATATTCAATTTAGTCAAATGTATGAGTCAATAAACAAAAATAAATATCGTTAATACGCAAAATTTTATAATTTCAATTCCAGAATCTAAAATATTTCCAAGGTTATATCGCATAACCATTGGTAATATTTCATTTCAACAATATTAGAGTATTTTATCGTTGGTCACATGTCGAAATCTGAAAATAAAAAAGTATTTCTTGATTATTTGGGATAATATTTAATATTTTAGAAAAAAATTATAAAGCGAAAAAAGGAATTGGAAGACATTTCAGATACAGATTTAAATGAAACTGTTGAGAAAAAAATTAAATTAGATATAAAACGTGAACTTATCAGTGACATCGAAGTCATTTCAGATAATGTAATTTTTGATTAATGTTATTTATATACTTCATGATATATTCTAAAAATGTATATTCATTGCATAAACATTCCAATATAATGTTTATCAAATATTAGATATTAAGAATATAGCGATTTTCTAAAATTGTCAGTCATCTTTAGATTCTCCATTTGATTTGATCTCCAGTGAATTTTTAGTTGATGAATTTCAATTATGTTAATGTTTTGGCTTATTCAGTACCCCTTTACAAATATTGTTTACCAAGGCTTAGTCTACACAGAGTTTAGAAACATACTAAATTTTATTTACATTGTTGAAACTCACCTGTTAAAATATGAAATATTATTGATTGGTTGAGTGGGTTGTATTTTAAAATTCTATTTATGAAAAAACCATGTGAGTAATGTACTTGTCACTATTTTTTTAGAAGCGTAGCGAAATAGTTTTAATTGATTGGTTTAATCGTTAATATATAACTACGAGCTTGGCTGTTTTGGACTACGTACAAACAGTACCTAGCTCTGTCGAGGGTGGACTTATCTAATTTTAACATTAAGAATTTAAATTGTAAACGAATTTGTATGTTCAGTATCAATAATTAGCAGAAGCACATTTCGGATGAATTTTATCAGCATTGTAATAAATACAAAAATGATAATAACAAAGTTGTACTTTTAGTTGATGTAGTTTTAAAATAAATTTGGTTCAATTTTTTTAAAATGAAAAAAAATCTAGAATGAATTACAGTGCGACCTGTCGATAGGGAACATTGGAGATATTTCTTGATAAGAAAGATGTCTTCTTTCCTGTCTTTGTCAATGTAACGCGTGACAATAATCCATGTTCAATATGTCAATACTATCCTCAATACATAAGTATAACATAACGCACAATTCGTATAAAGCAGTGGTTCCCGATTTGGGTTCCTGAAACCCTTTAAAGTTCAAAAGTAGATGCCTGGAGTTCGTGAGTCAAAAGAAAATAAAAAATTTATCAACTTTTCTTTATTTTTATAGAATTTTTAATATGTATTACAGAATTGCCAGACGTTTGGAATTTTCCAAAAGCTTATACGACCACTACATTATTATTTCAAAAATCCCACTTTTATTCCGGAATCAATAAAATTTAATAATATTTAATAAAAATAAATTTCAATCGTTAGGAAAAATCCCCTTTTTATAATATTTTTTTTAAAAATCAGATTTTACCAAACCTGATGAGAAAAATGAACTTAATCCAACTCAAAAATAAAAAATTAATTTTACCAACCCTTAAGGGAAAATCCCTTTTTTCTATATTTTTTTGAAAAATTCGATTATACCAAACATTATGATAAAAGTCCATTTTATCCAATCACAATATAAAAATCTAATTTTACCAACCCTTAAGGGAAAATTCCCTTTTTCCAAAATTTTTTTGAAAAACGATTTTACCAAATCATATGAGAAAAACCTTTAATTTTTTCATGTTTCCTTTGGGGTCCAAAAAAATAAATATTTTGAAATGTTTGTCCGCACATGGTTTGAATCGGGACCACTAGTATGAAGTACTTATTAGCGTTTATTTACACATTTTAGTTTGCAAAATTTCAGCAAATCAATAATGTAAATAGTATTGAAAATGAATAAGCATTCATGGCCATATTAAACACCGTGAATACACCTAATTTAATATTATAATTGTGTACTATATCGTAAATCTATTTTTAATAACACTTAATTTAGGATGTGACGTGTTTTTCAAATTATAATATTCGACCAACCACCGTAAAAAAATTGACAGGTTTTGTTTAAATATTGTTAATTTAATTTTTAAATGATTAGACATGGGAATTACAAAATTATTTCCAATTCAATATAAAACTTACAATTATATATTCAATAACCAAGACGTTGTGGGTAAAGCAAGTAAGTTTTGATTAGCATTGATAAATATACAGATTAATTATGATTGTCATTTAGGAACTGGGACTGGAAAAACAGTATCGTATTATTTATTAACAATGTAATTTTGAATATTAGTTGGCTTTTGCATTACCATTGATCGAAAAAATTGAAACAAAGCAAACCAATTCAAAAAAAATAAGTGTAATTATCTTGACACCAACCCGCGAATTAGCAAATCAAATTGACGCTACATTTAAAAAATTAAGCTCTACGCTTAAAATATCTTGTTTTTATGGCGGAACAGACTATAAACCACAGAGTATTATTTTATTGAATCTTTCTTAATATGTAATTTAGTTGCAGCCATTCGAAGAGGAATAGACATTTTAATTGGAACACCTGGGAGAATATTAGACCACATCAATAGTGATAGAATAGATTTATCTGGTTTAAAACACGTTATTTTGGATGAAGTCGACAGAATGTTGGATATGGGTTTTTCTGAGCCAGTTGAAGAAATTTTGGATTGTGCTACATATGATGAAGAAAATAAACCACAATCATTGTTTTTTTCTGCCACCCTACCAACTTGGTTAAAAAAAAATTCTTCCAAATATTTGTCACCCAAATACAAAACTGTCGATCTTGTAGCTAGTGATGGAAATCAGACTGGTCAGAATATTAATGTAAGTATGCTGAATATGCTGTGTAATGTTTTATTTAGCATCTTTCCATGTTATGCGGGTACCACGATCGACCTCAAGCTATTTGTAGACTCATTAAAATGTATGCCCATCAGGAAGGTTCGTCTGGTCGAGTGATTATATTTTGCGAAACTAAAAGGGACGCTGATGAATTGGGTGGCATTGAAAAAATACATGGTCGTGTTTTGCATGGTAATGTTGCTCAAGAAAGCAGAGAGGCCATTCTAGCTGATTTTAGAAAAGGGAAATTTAAAATACTCATCACTACAGATGTCGCTTCAAGAGGAATTGATTTACAAATTGATTTGGTTATTCAATGCGGTACACCAAATCTTGTTGAAAGCTATATTCACAGATCCGGCAGAACTGCTAGAGCTGGGAAAAACGGAGTATGTATCTGTTTATACAAGAGAGAACAGCAAGATCAAATTAATAAGATTGAAAGAATTGCAGTAAATAAAAATTTTATTTTTTTTATTTATTCTAGAAAATTAAATTTCAACGTGTTGGAATGCCTACTGTCGATAATATGATTGACGCGGAAATTGAGGAGTCTATTGAGTACTTTTTATATATTAAAGTTATATTCTTGAATATCATGACAATTTTGTGTCAAGTTAAAATCCTTAACAGGTGGCTAAGGCTATGTGATATTACGCATATTTTACGTTAGGAGTCCATTTTTTATTTTCGGTAACGTCGAGTGTCGTATGTTCGTCTTTGTCGCTCAACATTTATTTTTATAAAAATTTTAGTATTAAAATAATAGAATTGGGTCCTAAAAATTTGAAATATTTTTGATGACTTGGTTTATTTAGAGGGAGTGTCTAGGGCAGTGGTTCCCGATTTAAATAGTATACGGAGTTCGTATTACGTTCAAAATATTTATTTTATTTGAAATTCACGAACCTCAACTGAAACCACTGGTCTAGAGTAAGGTTAAATGTCTTATTGGTCTAGTAAGTTTTTCAATTTTCACCATAATATCGAAAGATTCGGATAATTAGGTAATTTTAAAAATTGTATCGGACTTCCGTTCTTCAGAGGGAATTTACATTAAATTAAGTTGTTTTATTTTTGGTTTTTGTTTCTTGCTAGATGTCAGAATTCTCACATTTTTTAAAATATTTTTTTAGAAAAATTAAGGATATTGACGATATCTTGTCTGATAAATTACATTTAACTGCTGCTAAGCTTATTGCTGAAATTGGTGGTGCCGAAAGTGCAATAGCTAAAGCGTTGGTTGTTTTGTGTGGTAAAGACTGTCTTAGTAGTTCGTCAATTATCGACGGCCGAAAGGTATTTATTTATTAAAATTACAAAATGAGATTATGAAATGGTTTAACCCTTTCACTGCCTGTGTATTCTATACTATACACAGCATAATTTGAAAAACTTTATTCTTTTATTTTCATACATTTTCACATAGGTAATTTAAAAATAATACAAGTTTAAATTAAAATATAAATTCCAGACGTGGTGATAGTACATAAAATTGTATCAGACAGTGAAAGGGTTAAGACGCTCGAATCTGATGGTCAACTTTTTTCTGAATAGATTAAAAATTAAAAATATTTTTTTCATTTAATGAGGACTAGATTTTTAGATTAAATATATTGTAAAGGCCTTTAAATTGAAGACTGATTATAAACGTGCTAAAATAAATTATAATACTTTTTAAAATTAGGGTTACACTACATTTCAAATTACATCTGACAATGAAGTTCGCACCAAGAGATACATTTGGAATATTTTTAACGAAAAATTCCCAGATATTACAGAAGAAATTAAAAATTTAAACATTATGGCAGACAATATGGTAATTTTATTTCCTAACATGTTTTAATCAATTTTTAGGGCTGCATGTTTGATATACCCAACAAATTGGTTGAATATGTTGAAGAACACTGGGAAGATTCTGGATATCTACAATTATCGAAAGCTACCGAACTTGTAGAATTAGAAAAATTTGCGAGTCGACCAACTTTTCAAAGCGGTCGCAGTTTCAATCGATCTAACGACTCTAGGCGTGGAAATGGCAATGGAAATTTTAACCGTAGAGACAACAATAACAATCGTTCCTTCCGTGGATCAAACGGATTTAATAGAGGAAATAAAAGATTTAACAATTCAAATTCCAACGGTTCAAGACACTCTGGAAATTTTAACAATCAAAACAAAAGAAAAGTTTTCGATTGATTTATAAATATTGTAAATTTGTAATAAATTTATTCCATAGAAACTAATAATCATTTTTCAATCACCTGGTTACATTTTGGCAGCATTATTTATTTACAATATTGTCGACAATTTTATTTTGAAAAAATGGCACCGAGTCGAGATAAATATGGTTAATTAAAATTTTTAAGTGTACAATGTTTTAGAATATAGGAGACGTAGTCCTGAGTCTGTTAGAGAAAGGCGACGCAGTCGTGAATATAGTAGAGAAAAAAGACGCAACCGTGACCGTGATCGGGACTATCGGGATAGATCGAGACGCAGTAGAGATAAAAAAATAGATCGAGATTCTAGAAAACGTGAAAAAACGCCAGATAATGTAAATGTCAATAATACGGCTTTGGTGGAGGTACAACCTGAAATTGTTGTTGAAAAAGTGAAACCAGACAAATCTAAAGCAAAAAAAAGTAGATTTAGTGACACTTCTGAACGGTCAATTATTCCTGGTGTACCGACTATTGTTTCAAACAAAATGTCAAAGACCCAAGAAAAGCTGTATTTACGTATGTAAAAATTAAACATGGTTCAATTTTATTTTAGTTCAATTGGAAGTTGAGGATATTAACCAACGACTTCGTATTGGAAATTTTAACGTTACAGACACTGATAATAGGTAATTTGTAAAACTTAAAAAATCAAACTGAGATGAGTGGTAAAGGTAGTAATTTAGATTACCGATCAATTTGGATTGAACTGAAACAATCGTATTTCCAATTATCATACTTTTTAATGAAATTTTTAGTTTTTTTGAGAATGTTTCATCAAGCTGCATTGATTTTTATTTAGATTTTATTGTGCTAAAGATTGCCTGGTTTTAAAATTTTATAAAATTTAATTAAATACATTTAGTTTCATTTTACATATTTTTTTTCTGGTAATAATGCAAGATTGGTTTTTGTTTTAATAGGTTATCTATTTTATTTTAGATCCCCATCTCCGGAACCTATTTATAGTCATGATGGTAAAAGATTAAATACCAAGGATATACGATTTAGGGAAAAGTTGGAGGAGAAGAGAAATGAAATTGTAAGTTTTAGTTTTATAGTGTAAGTAGTGTTTTTATTTTTTGATAAGAATGGTACCATTTTTAGTTCTTTAAATTATTTTATGTTGGACTTAAATTACGTAATATTTGAGTTTAGACAAGTAAATAAATTTTTTTGATGGTTGGCAAATATATACCTCTATTGTTACATTTAATTTGAATGTTTAGATTGACAAAATTATAAAACTTAATCCTTTGTACAGACCTCCAATGGAATACAAGTACTTTTTTATCTTTATTTAGTTTTTATACTCATTTTAGAATTTCAACAATGAATCGTGTGATTGACAAGGTCTTCATCCCACAAGATTTGCATCCAAGTATTAATTTTGTTGGTTTAATTATAGGTCCACGTGGTAATACTTTGAAAATGCTCGAAAAAGAAGTAATATAGTATATATACATTTACATCATATACCTTTAGACGGGTTGTAAAATAATAATAAGAGGAAAAGGGTCTATAAAGGAAGGGAAAATTGCTAGACCGAATGGAGTACCTTTACCTGGAGAAGATGAACCACTTCACGCCTACATTACTGCAGCTACAGCAGATTTAGTTTTAAAAGCAGTTAAAAGAATAAAAGGTATTGTAAAAGACGGAATAGAAGTGCCACAATGTAACAACGATCTAAGAAAACAACAGTTGAGGGAACTAGCTCTTTTGAATGGTACCCTACGAGAGACAGAAGGAATAAGTCGATTGAAACAACTCGAAGAAGCTCAGAATATTGTTACTAACCAAATATTTTGTACAAAATGCGGAGGAGCCGGCCACTTGTCTAGCGATTGTTTGGTAGTAAACACGGAAGACGCTAAAAATCCTGTAGAAAAAGCACAAATGGATTCAGAGTACATGTCTTTAATGGCAGAATTGGGTCAAAGTGTCGATCGAAAAACTGTTGCATTTAATTCTGTTGGAGCTGGAGCTAGTATAGGAATAGGAATTTCAAATTATTGCCTCCCTGCGCCTAACGGACATTCATTTAATTCTTTAGATAATCAAATGTATCCAAATATGTACGTTCCAGTACCCAATACACCTCTTTTTAATATCCAAACCCCTGTACAGCCTCAAATATTCTGTTATCCTGGAAATAATAACAACAATTTCGCTCCACCTCCTCCACCTAATGAAGACATTAAACCACCTCCTCCTCCGTGTTAAATTGTAGTTTTATTTTAATTAAAAATTATTTGGTTCAATCGAATCCACGTAGTAATTTATGTCGTTTATGTACTTTCGGATTTCGATCATGTCTAATTCATATGTTTTTGTAAAGAACATTACACCGTATGTTATCAATCCTGCGTATATTATTACTGACAACCCTAATCCAATAATGTCAATGTATAAAGCTATTCGTCCATATCTTTTTGCTTTTTTTGGTTCATTTTTTTCTATGCAACTTTTTGATTTTATAGAATAAATCAGACCTGGTACTCCTAAATTTTTGGTGTACTTAATAACAGTACATAGTGACTAGTTTTTGGCAGTTTAAAATAAAATCTCAACGTTTACCAATAAAAACGAAACGATAATGAAAATCCCAAAAAAATATAATCTCAATTAAAAGCAAAATCAAATGAGTTTATTTTTGTAAAGTAAATAAAATGTGTAAATGATAATATATTACAATTAAGGCTGGAAATCGATATAAAACCTAAACTAACATTATAATAATTTATTATGCTGTTTTGAAATAAA
The DNA here is from genome assembly GCA_001642005.1 of Intoshia linei. Lineage (NCBI taxonomy): Eukaryota > Metazoa > Orthonectida > Rhopaluridae > Intoshia > Intoshia linei. Next base: position 45,087 of record LWCA01000018.1, on the reverse strand, counting down.
TTTTCTCTAAAAAATTGATAAAATTCCAATTTTCTCAAAGATTCTTTATTTACAAAAAATTTGTTAAAAAAATGTAGATTGCCAGGACCAATTAAAATTAATGATGCGACGATTTCGATTCGATTCTTAAAAAAACTACTCTGATGCGATTCAAAATACTTTTGAATCATACTATTTGTGGTTGTGGTAAAATTTTGCTGATTCCTTGGAATCGTCGCATCACCAATTAATTCGTGCCAAAAACAGTATAATTATAAATATACCTGCTACAAAGAATATTAAAACCGTTATAATCGATAAACCATAATAAGATCGTGGTTCAGACTGATTATTCATTTCTAGATACACATCAATGCCCATTATGTTACTGTGACTATTGTTGCGAAACAATTCACATCTGAATCCTATATTTGTATAAAATTGAACGTCTGGCAGTCGTCCCGATTATACAAAAACTTAATTTTTTAACGCTGACGTAGTCTCTTTGAACGATAATTTTGCATCTTTATGGTTAACAACCAAGAAATATTGAAACTCTAAAGTGATTCCCAACCTTTTTTGTAACACACCAAGGTTCTGAAAAAATTTCGGTACTCATGCGTTTTTTTTAAATTTTGGAACATATATTTCATCAAATTCTTAATCCCAAGTGCAAATTTTAAACATCGTGATAAAATTAACCATAATTAAAATATGATGAACTATAAAGTTTAACCTTTAAACAGAGTTTCCCAAACGCCGGTCCGCGGACTAGTACTGGTCCGTGAAATAATTTTTATTAATTTAGCCAATTTATTACGTTTTTTATCAATTTCACTTTAATGGTCCGCGGTGAAAAAAATGTGGGAATGCCTGTATTAAAACAACCTTCAATTTAATAATCAAAATTTTCAGTTTGTTCCAGTTGATGTACAAAAAAATAGTTTAACTAATAAATCTGCATCTTCCAGTCAAATCTATATATATAAAGCTAGATTAAATCACAAACATATTTTTGAAACGTAATCATCTTTATAATGATTTTAAGATAAACTAATTATATTATAAATTACCACTACACAAAGTTTTATTAAATATCAATAAGGCTAGTAATAACATTGATCTTTTTAACTTTTTCTTTGAATATACGATAATTTTCAAAGCACGATAAAAGTTTTTCATTTACACCAATAATCATTTGAGTATTTTTTTCACTGACTTGTAAATTTTTATTAGTCAGCTCTTCTATTCTGGATTGTTTCATTTTGAATTTTTCATATGTTCTCTAAATTCGAATAATCAACCTAAATACATAAATGTATATGAAAACAAGGCATATATTGGATGTTTCCGCTCCGGTTAAACCTTAGATCGTAAGGGTAAGATATTTTTTTATTTAATTAGTGGAAAAAATTAAATGAGTCACTCTTAACGGCCACGTGAAACCACATATAAACAAAAAAACGACACATGACAACTACACCCTAGCTTGTTCCGCATTTCTCTTACTTTGCTAATTATTTATCTAATATATTCCCTCAATCATCAAAAGTAAAATACAATTCGAATGTACCTCCAAATTATTGGTAATGGGTTCTCTATTTGTAGCGTCATCGAAATCAAACGTATCCATTGTAGCAATAAAATTTTGAATCTCTGCTTCCAAATCAAAAACAAAGATCCTGACTTCGTCATCTCGTTTATTTTCCGATTCAATCAATAATTTAATATATCTATTTGCATATTCCGTGTCAACCCTTTGTTTACTATTGATAAGTTTTGACAATAACTAAATACAATGAAAATTAAAAAATAAGCCAAACTTGAACAGATTCGGTAGTTTCAAAGGAAGCACGAGAAGGTTCGCTCGTATAAGGCATAATGGTGTCCTTTAAAAATAAAAAATATGTATATTATAATGAAAACAATACTTGACTGGTAAAATGGACGGAACCATTAATTTCGTTGTAATAGTGTTTAAAATTGTTCAAATGTGGCATACCAGTGGACCACGTATACAAAAATGAAATGATACGATTTTTGATATTGAGTGGAGGTGGACTGGTTTGCTATTTGTAGTTTATTTTTAATAAAAAATACTTACGCTGGGATGAAAAACAACGACGAATCTTTCTAGAATACGTTTCTGGGAAATGAATCTTTTGACTTTATTATTACAATTAATCATCATTTGATTAATAACATCTACCGAAAATATACACTCTGTTTCAATGCCACTTTTAACAAAATCCAATAGAAAGTTTAGGAATGTATTGAGAAATTCATCGTTATGGTTTAAGTGATATATATTATTGCTGCAGAGTCCAACATAATCACCTTTTTTCAAATAATAATCTAAACATCAATTTCTGCATTATTTACAACTTACAAAAAGCATTTTTTATAGATTTTGTATCCATCTATTCATATCGATGTATTGACATTTTTATCATTTATTTACAATCGAAAAATCCTTGTAACTTGTCACTATAACGTTGTCAATAAGAATGAATTTATATTACATCCAGAGTCTGGATTTTAGACTTTTTACATTGATGTACCTATCTGCTGAAATGTCAATATGAAATGCAATAATACGAATAATAAGTTCGCGACCTACGAATGAGGTGTAAGGTTATTGTGAAAAGTGAATTTTGCAAATTAACATGGCTCATTCAAACGATAAAAAATTCTTATTTGCAAATAAAAAGTATATCATGCATTTAATTTAAATTTTAAAGATGTATTTCGAAAAAACAAAACTACAATAAATCATCTACTTGACTAAAAACTTTACAAACTCTTTAAAACATTTTATATATTCTTCTAAAAATGAGTGCATTGTGTCCGTTTTCTTTAATATAATAACATCATGAGGGTAGATATCGGCGAGATTTTTGGGGTAAATACGTTTGTAATCTAAAAATGTAATTACAAGTGTAACAAGATTAGTTAAATCAAATGTACCATCGTTGACATTTTCTTCATATTCCCTCCATAAACACTCAAATAAAAATTGATCTTTGAGATGTTGCAAATTAATCAAAGTTTGATAACTTAACACATTTCCTGCTGCGTATCTCAATGCATAGAATTTTTTCACGTAAAGCTTTGCATGTCTCAGATTTAATTGAACAATCAAATACGACATGAAAGTTTTAAAGAAATTGGTGAAAATTGACATTTCTAGATAAGTTTCGTTTTCATGTTCAAAATATGAAATTTCATTTTCCAATGCCTCCAATTGATAGTAAATCCATTTGGTTTTCATGTAACACATGAACACTTCTCCAATGTTGTATATTTCGACTGATTTCAAATATTCAAGATAGTAGTATTTTATTTTATGGTACCATTGCCATTCTTTTTTCTTACAGTGTGTCGTCATAAATTTGTATGTGGAAATTTTTTCTTCAAGTTCAGTTATTTTTTCATTTTTTTCATTTCTTTTTAGTTTCAATACTTCAGCGTGACATTTTATAAATTCGTGGATACTTATTACCTTTGTTGGGTTGTGCATTTTTATTTGAGGATTATTCAAAGTTGATTTAACTTGTATCACATTATTTGTAAAATGAAAATTAATTGTTGATACTTGATTAATAAGTAGAAGCAATTATTAATTAATTATCCTTTTTTTAGCACATTTTACAATTCATTTAAATGGAACTATAGCAACATTAATACAAGCCAATATATAATGAAATTTTTTAACTTGCATTAACATAGTACATCAATGTACTAAAATTGAATAATTAATGGCACATTCATTAAAACCATACCATTCTATTAAAGCGCTCCAACATTATAATTACAAATTACTACAACATACTTACATTGTATTGTATACTAATATATTGATATTTATAACACATGTTTATAAAAAAGTTAATGAGCTAATCATAATTATCTCAAAATGAAGATGTATATTTTAGCTAAAATTTTAAACCATAATACAGTGTAAATTCGTTTATCAATGTGTACCGGTGACCCAGACGAATTTTTGAAAAATAATTCAAAATGGATACTTTTTGATCTAATTTTGGTAAGCAGTCAACTATCAAAATGTCTGTCTGGTCCATAAAATATGGATGACGTGACATGATGAAATAAAATACGTAACTAGTGCAGTGTATTGGTCAACAAAACTGATCAGTGATCAGTGATAAATGTGTTAAAGAAAAATTTATTGAAATTTAAATAATAAATGTCGATAATAAAAAAATAAAAAGATATGTTGTTATTAAATATGATGAATAAAATTTTTAAAACAAATTCGGGAAAATTAAAATTGCCTTACATAAATCCAAATGTCAAATATGTAACAAAATCGAAACCAGTAATTTCAATTCAAGAGGATACTGGAAAAGATTTATACAAGCAATGTTCAAAAAAGTGTATTATATGTAAACACAATATACAGTTAAACTATAAAAATATTCGATTGCTCAGTCAGTTTGTGTCACCTTATACGGGAAAATTTTTAAAACGAGATATTACTGGATTATGTATTTACATGGAAAAACACATTTCTGGTCTCATTCAGCAAGCTAGAAGATTTGGGCTCATGTCTGTCATTGTTCATGACGTAAAATACCTAAATAATCCCAAATTATTCAATTACAATAAAAAGTCCATTTATAATTACATTAAAATTAATTAATATTAATAAATTTTCATTAATTTGTTTCACATTGTTGTTTCGTTGAAATGTATAAGAGTAAGGGAGTACCCAAATTTATTTATCGTTTTTGGTATAGGGCAATGATTAATCATTTAAAAATTTCATTAGGGCTCTCTCGTGATAGAGCATAATCATTGTTTTATTTTTGCATACCGATTAGAGCAGTGTTTCATAACCTTTTTTACTACATTACCCTTATAGTACTTATTTTGATATTACCCACAGTATTGTTTAACTGCATTTTGGATGGTCAGGTTTTAGAATAATCCATATAATTTTTTAATAGTAAATTTAATTAAAATGCTTTAAAAAACTAATTTTACAAAATAGTAAAATAAAGAAGAAATTTTGTTTTTCATCCTGAAGGACTAAATGGAAAAAGTATATTTCATTCGTTACTATGCATGCGACACAAAAAAAATAAAAAAATTCCTATTTTTTTAGAACAAATTTCGCGATTACCCACTCGTGGGTATATACCTACAGGTTGGTAATGACTGGGTTAGAGGTATCTAATACATGGGTACTAGCCTAAATACGTTTCTTTTTTTTTTAGTTTAATAAAATGTAATTTTATTACGACAATTATTAAAAAAAATTAAATTTTTACTAGGACTCCGTTATATAAAATATTTTGATTAACTCTTCGCAGATACATGTGTAAAAGCGATTCATTTATAATAAATGTATAAAAAATACAATAAGAATACATTTATTTATTAATATCTTCCAATTTGTCTAATATTTGGTCCATTTCAATGTCGCCATTAATATTAAAGTTGTTGGAAATTTCAAATAAATTTATTATTGAAAATTTCTAAAATTTGAATTGAATTTAATTAATTATTAAAAAAATTGAAAATCTTTACTTAGTCTAACCCAGTGGTTCCCGATTCAAATAGTGTACTGATATTTCAAATATAATCAGTACTTCTGACCCCTATTTCAAAATATTTATTTTTTTGGACCCCAAATGCAACATGAAATAAATAACATTTATGAAAAAATTAAAAGTTTTTTATCATAGATATTATCTAGTAATTTGTTATCCTAACTTATATAATATGCTACACGATTTTTGTTTGTGTGTGTGTTCAGCTTTATTTAAAACTACCTGTCTTAGAATTTTATAAAGTCCACATTTCAATTACAGTTTTTTCCGGGGATGTTGTCAAACATAATTTCAACCTCCCAAACTCACATCTTACGGGCAAAAACCCCAATTGTCCATCTTTTTGAAAATCAAACGAGTTGAAGAATTTAAAAAAATATATATGCTGATATTAATAATAACTTACTAGTAATTGAATTGGTAAAATCGTGTTTTTCAAAAAAAATTTTTTGTGACTTAATTTATGATGTAAAATTGTTTTTATTTTATTTTTGTAAATAATGTAACTATAAAATTTAATAATTAATAAATTAAATCTTACAATTGAATTGAATTACTTAAAATGTAATATTGTTTTTTTATTATAATAACTGAAATTATTTTGTTTATACACGCTTAAATTTATAGCGACAATTAAAAATGATTATTTTTTGAAGATTTTGCATTTATATAACAAACTACATTTTTGAAAATTTTCAAATATAATTTTAAATTTAAGAATATTGAAATTTCTCGAGAATTCTCGAAAGCAACCAATAATTCGCACCCATTTTTTTATACAGTATATTATGTTAAACACTTGCATATTAGGGGTGTTCCAAAATTTTATATTTTAGTTTTTGTAGAACATTTTTGTATGAAAATTTTAAAATGGCATGATCTTCCACTAAAAATTTTCAATAATTTTTCTTCTTTTCACGATTATCATAAAACTATCACACGCAACTTTATCAGTATTTGGACCATGAAATTTTGAAAAAAAATATAAAAAATTACACCCCTACTGTACATCCATGATTTATTTAAAAAATCCCAATTATTAATTGTTAATTTAATTATAAACCGCCTGACTATTATTTTTATTTGATATTTAATTACATCGCTTTTCGAGTGTCTCATTTTATTAATGGCTGGTAATTGAGTGAGTCTATCTGTAGTGTCTAAAATAGAAATATTTATTATAAGTACATTTTATAGTATAAAATTGTATATTTATCAAAATACTACTTTACTATATATTTGTTATTATTATTAATTGATTACATTATTATAATACATATAATGTATAATAGTGTAATACTTTATCAACAAATGTTAACAATTACTTAAGGAATGGAAAAATTTGTACAATCTTGGATTATATATCAACGTTTGATTTGGGTTTGGATTTGGCATAAACAATGCAGGTATGCTGACATCTAAATTACATTATTTTTTATTTATAAGAAATTTAAAAAAAAAATTAAAAACCTATTGGGCAATTTACAATAATCCCTATATATTTCCGAATAATGTATAATTTATTTAAAATGAATGTGTGCGTTATCGTTTATTTGAAAAATTAAGTCTTAGAATTAAAAAAGCCACAATTTATAATACAATTTTTAGCGAGTGTGTTTATTTTATTATTATTATCTTAGTTTAATTTTCCGAAATTGAGTCCTTCAGGGGTAAAAAACTATTTTGACATTTTTTTAAAAATAAAAGCATCCCAAAACTTTAAAAAACAAATTTTGTAACGTTTTAAAATTATTGCCATTGTCGCAAATCTCAGCTTCCGATACGTACATAAATAAATCAAATAAAATTAAAAATTAAAAAAATTATTAAAAATCAATCGAAAAAATTGCTTATATTTCCTTAATAAATAATGTATAACCTTTAATACAACTTTCTCCATATTCGATAAATTTAGGTTGAAGTTTGTATTGATTCATCAAAGACTTTTCTGTAGCTATCCGGATACTTTTTTTGATTGACTGGAAATATTTATTTCTTAATTTCATAGAATTTTCTTGATTTCTTTTTAATCTTTCCAAAAACTAAATTTAAAAAAAATTTTAAATTAATATGAAGTATAATAAAATTTACGCCATTTATAATGCTACGAGCATTTCTTTTTTTGAGAGTCACATAAATTTCATCCAAAGGATTAACATCTTCAAATAACTCATCATTTTTATAATTGATCTAAAAATCAATTACGTTTATAAATGTTTGAATAAAATTTATAAATGTAAATTTATTCAAAATTACATTATTAGAATAGATGGAATCATTAATTTGATTTTGAATATTAATATTTCGTGAATTTTTTAATTGAGGTGAGATAAATAAGGGAGATTTTGATCTAAAATTGACATGTATTATCATTTTATATTTTATTATTTTTAATATTATTTATACTTTTTGAGTACATGTCCTTTAGTCGGGTTCATCTTTTTGTATTTTTCCAGTTTTTTAATTTGCTTATTCATCGATGTAATTTTCTTATTCAAGTCACTTATGGTGCTTTCATATTCTTGAGTCATTAGTTTATATTCATATCTGTGATCGTTTTTTAAAATTTCAATTTTTTGTCGGTGTAAATTTTCCATTTCGTCAAATTTTTTTTTATATAATAGCAACTCTTGATTTTCAACTTGTTTCGTTTCCTCCTCTTCAATTTCTTCTACAACTTGTTCATCTATTGATTCTTCCTCAGTAATGCTTTCGTCGTGTTCGTCTATTAATTTTAAAATTGTTAAATCAAATCAAATTATGAAATTATTTAACAATGATAAGGATAAGAATGGAAATGGCGCATTTTTTTGTGTTGTTTTTTTATATATTGTAGTTACTATCTTACATTTTATGTATATTACCTGTGTATTTAATTTAAACATTTGGCGGTCATATTTATGTGAATTTTACATATCATTTCATTATTGTATTACAATAAATAATTGTTAGACAAGTGTGGTTTTTTGATTTTACCTTTTTAAACTTCAATTACGTTTTTAATTTGAGCATTGAAACTGATGGGAATGAGAAATGCTGAAAGTTGGAAATAATTTGGTAATTTATAAATATTTTTCAGTTTGATTTTTTTATAATTTTAAATATTTATTGTACAATGTACATTTGCATACATTATAAACTAAAAATAATTACCGAATAGTCCAATTTCGTGGTTCCAATAATCTGGTATGAGTCTATATTCACAATAAAATATAATTGCAATTTTTCCGATGGGTCTATTAGAAATGGAAGATAATAGATTGAATTTTATTGGAGCAATCATTGAAATTTCATTTTCATTAATTGCATTAACATCTAATCCAAAATATTGTGGTACAACCGGTTCCATTCCATCTCTATTATGCGGTAAAGTGTATGTAACTGGAAAGCCCTACAAAAATTTTATATTACAAGTTTTCAATATATACATTATACCAGAAATGGGGCAAGTGTGACCTTAAAGCCCCATGCGGCCTTATTGACGATTTGGTGCGAATTTCTGAACAATTTGAATTATTTTTTATTTAATATTAATTTTTGGTAAAATGGGATTTTCAGTTAATTTTATACATAAGCGATTTTTTTTTCTTAAGTGTTAGTAAAATTAGGTTTTTTTTTCGGGATCAAATAGAAATATTGTTTTTCATTAGATTTTATTAAATTGAATAAAATATACTAAATATTTATCATTCACCCCCAATCATCTAAAATTTTCGTATTCACACCATGAGAAGCACTGCTGTATTTTATTAAATTTTTTGAGACATTAGTGCGGCCTTCGAACAGTAAATACTTCACCACCTCTGGATTATACCAATTATAGCCAAACTTTTTATCAGAGCGATTCTTATATTAATAATACATTTTCGCAGTAAACTTTAAAAAAAAATTATTAGAAAAATTATTTTTTTATTGTTTACAGATCCAGAATGTTATACAATTCGAAATCTGTTTGTAAAAATTTTTAATAGAAACCCGTGCTATCTAGTTTGGAGTATTTTAGTATACATTGTATATGATGTATGTATTAAAATTATTAAAAATACCAATAAATTTAAATCATCCAAATCAATATCAATATGTGCATAAACGTCCTCTTGATCCGATTCATACAGTTCCATTTTCAAACCTTCAAAGACACATATTTCTTGGTTGTTTTTAATGTACTCATCAATGCATAACTTAACTTTTGAATAGTTCTCCCTTTCATTATAAATATTTTTTAATTTATCGATATCGTCATGATCCTTATTTGATTCATCATTTTCATCATTATTTGGTGATATGGAAGTTTCGTCAATCATTTCCTTTTCATTAAAAATTTTTATCGTTACTTTTTCCAAAACATCTTCTGTGACTGGATACAACAGTTTAATGTGTAAAAATTTCTCAAATTTGTAGTTAAATACTTGTAGTGCCTTTTCAGCCGTTTCTATTTTTGTTCCAACGCATACGTCTATTTTTTCCTAATATTATAATTATTATTATCAGTGGTATTAAACTTAAAATTCTACAGACCTCTAAAAATTTTCTATATCACTTTATGGACTAAAGATTTGATAATGCAAAAAATAAAGAAACTAATTTGTGAGATTGAAAAAGTGTAATATGGATCAGAAGTTCTAATTCAGAACTGACCTTATCGTGCTCGAGATCCACCGAAAAATCGAAAATAGCTCATCAATTATACATGTGTATACAATATTACTTTAATATAGTTAATATTACCACATATTGTTCCGATTCATATGATGGTGTCACTATACTTCCATCACTTGACTAATAGTTAAAGTAATGCATTATTTATATGGAGTATTTACCATAATTGATTCATCTTCAAATGTTTCTATTTTAGTTATACTACTGGTATAACTATCAAGTTGTTCCACAGAATTAACTTGTCGAGTTTCAATCAACTTTAGGTATTTGAGTAAGCCATTTTCACTTCACATAAACGGTAAATTAAAAATGAAATGCGAATAAATCACCAAACATAAGTAATACTATGCAAGTGACAATAACAAGTTTAGTTAATTATTAACTTAATACATATTGTTATTATTTCATATAAAATTTTTAAGAGCTAACCGGTTATTTTTTTGAAGTTAAATTGTATTATTTAAAAATATTAAATGTTTCAACCAGGTATTTCCAAATTATTTTTATATTAAATTTTCGCGAATTACAAATTTCTAAGAAACCATACCATTATATTATTACAACAATACGAAATTATCAATAATACGACCAACTCTCCTCTTAGGTGTCTTAGGTGTCTCCTCTTTTTTCAAAGCCCGTAGAACAAAGTTTTTTTTTGAGATTGTAAATTTTCATCTTGTGCTATGTAATGTAGACTCGGTTTTTTTGGACAAAAATGAAAAATATTTATATCATTCCGGCATCAAATTAAATGGGATCATTATCTATACATGTCTTTTTTACATTTCAAAAAAAGTTTAAAATGGATTGCATTATTGTACTACCAATTTTAAAATACAAATGTAAATCGGTGACTTTACAAGTTAAAAACTTAGGTTAACCACTGGATAATATCATGGTGTTAGACAGGTTTGGTAATTAAAAGGTAGTGATTCGGGGGTCAACAAATATATTTTTAGGGTTACGTGAGTTTAGTCATTTTTTTATTTTAATTTATAATTTATAAATTTTTTCTTTTAGGCATAAAGTTACATAACCTTCTATTTTTAAATTACTCATTTTAGATTAAAAATTTTTAATTAGTCTATTAATATTTAATAATATCTACTACAAAATATTTAATTACGTACCTTATTTTCTTATACATTTTAAACTCTTGCATTCTAAATTTCCATCGACGTCCTAATCCACGTTTCAACATTAAACAACTGTATAATTTAGCCCAATTTTCATGAATATGATTTAATTCACTTTTTTTTATCTGAGTTTCTAAATTAATGAATTATGAATAGAATTTATTTAAATAATATCTTATAATCAAGGATTGGAATTAATTGATTGCAATCAATTTAATTGCAATTAATTGGTAAAAATTATTGAAAAATAATCAATTAATTGAAAAATGAAAAAATATTTTCCAATTACAGTAAGGCCTCTCAATACCGCCAATTGTGGTATTTCAATATTTATGGCGGTAATGGTAATTTTCCTTATAAGTTTGTTATAAAATTGAAAAATAGTGGCGGTATTGAGAATTGGCGGTATTGAGAGTTGGCGATATTGAAAGGCCTCACTGTAATTGCTTTATGAAAAATAAAAAATTTCAATTAATTGAAGATGAATAACAATATCATAATTATTTTTAAAAAACTGTCATGTGGTTATAATGAATACTAGGATGCTGTTTGTTCGAAAAACATAATTTTAATATAAATTACTATAATACAGTTCTATCCAGTTTTGAAGCAAATTCATAGGGGGTTTTTATGGAAATTTGTTTGTACAATATTTTAAAGAAGATTTTATATTTTTTTGTACTGTTGTACATTTTAGAGGGTTCCAGTTTATTTACAAAAGTTAGAGATATAGAATTTTAAAAACATCAATTTCTAATAAATTTTTTCGAGTATTATATTTTATCGCTAATTGATTTCAGAAATTGAGTTTTTCAGGTAAAAAACCTCGATTATCGACGATCTTTCTTTTTTTAAAAATCAAATTAACCTAGTATGTTGTAAAATCTACATTTTGGTAAATATTTTAAAATCATAAAAATTATAAATTTCCGTTTTAAAAACTTATATCTTGATGTTTAAAACCAAAAATTGCCCATTATTATATAAATTTGAAAAAAAAAGTTGGAAAATTTATTTAAATACAGATCACATTTATTACAAATTTTCCATTTAAAATATATGAAAAATTAAGTTAAACCTTCATGTTTAAAAAAGAAATTTACTATATACCTTTTTTTTTGGAAATTATTATGGAAAATATTATTTGGAAACGAAACATTTGAAGTAATTAATTGTCCCAGAATTTAAAAATAAAAATTGTCTTGACACGTTTGGGAACCACTCCTTGACGGATTGGTAATACATTGTACAAAGTACAAAACATGCAAGCTAGTTATTTATGTTTTTAAATTAACAATTTGTAAATGAAGTGATTTATTATAAATTATAAAATTATGTACTATATACAATTTTTATAAAATAAAAACATGTAATTAATGTATAATTAATAGTTAATTTAATTAGTTTAATAAAAATGTACTCATTCATTCAGAATTTCTTCCAAAAAACAAAATTTTGATCTTGAGTAAAGACTTGATTTATAATCCAATAAAACATGCATAATAATGTTAATCCAGATTAATATGACTGAAAAACTTAATAAATTACTTAATTCTTAACATTGTCAATTAAAATTTTGACATAATTTATCCTAGTCTTATTCTCAACCACCAAACCTTGTTAATTATAATTTAATTTTTAAAATATTAAATACGTTGCAGTTGTAAATATCGAATGGCTACATTTAATTGTCCCTGTATAATTTTGTATTTTTGATGCATTTGGGTGATCATTTTGTTTTTGTCTTCCCATGCTTGTGAATTTAATTTTATAATTCGAACAATTTCATAACAGGGTACAGAAAGTTCGCTTATACTAAAACATGCAATAAATAAATTTTTTCATCAAAATTAAAACATTTACCTTCTATAAAGATATGAGGTTCCAGTGGTTAATTTAGAAAGGGCCGTTAATGGTAATTTATTCTTGATTAACTCTGTCTTAATATTTGAAATCTAAGTACATTATTACACACTACTTTTATTATTTTATATACATTATCAAGAGCAATTTGAACATTGGTATATGAATTTAATAAATTTGCACAGATATTATCAAATTGACTAGGATCTGACTTGTTATATGATGCTTGGCTTGACATTTTAAACGTTTAATCTTCAAAATTATTATAAAACATGATTCAACGGTTATTTTCACTTGTTGTTATATTTATTTATTATATTTTATATTAATAGGTATGTATTTATTTTTAAATCCAATAACACCGGTGTACATTATTATTCAGTACAATTACAATTACTTTAATTACAATCAGTGTATTTACAATGAAGAAGCGAAAATTCCAACAATTGATTTAAAATTTTATTTTATTGTATTATTTTTCAATATTCAGACTAATTATTCTAACGTTGATATTACAACAATACTAGCCGCTTTTTTATTGTTTTTTATTATGTATTTAGGAAGTTAAATTATCCATTCTAAAATTTAGTTTGAATTTAAAGTAGCTTGATTAATGATCATATTTGGTAACCCATATTTGGCCAAATTGACACTAGATCACATGTACGATATATTATACATTGTATAATTTACAATGCTATTGTACTACTGTAATACGTAATGAATATTATTCTACTATGCAAAATATACAACTGAGCAGTGATCAGTGATTTTCAACTTAAAATTATCTTCAAAATATTTAAAAAATTGTAAAAAAACATAAAAATTTGATCAAAACATTAATATGATTAATTAACAAAATCGATGATTAAAAACAGTTATTTCTTCAAAATATAGTGACTATTTTTACTAATGAACGTATCCAATCTTTGCACTCTATTGGCTGCTGAAAGTAAAAATACATTGATGACGCGTAAATGACGCGTAAGGTTAAACAGAGTTGCTTTCAATGTAGGCGAATGACTCACTTGACACCAATTTTTCGGAAACATTTTACATTCACACAAAATTCCATTTTGTTGGTATTATAATTAGCCGGTGGAAAAGTATGCACCTAGTTTGAGTTACACCAGTAAACTCGTGTAAATATAAATAAATTAAAATGATTGAAATAATTACTAGAAATTAAATAATTTCTTAACTTATTTTCTAATAAAGCAAGTTGGGTAAATATTTATTAATATTTTCAAATATTAAATCAACAACCCAAACATTACTTGCAAATTGCATTTTGACTGACATGAATTATTTGAATAAAATCCATATTCATGTATTTGATTTTGATAATGTCTCTACTCTTTTTTAAAATGTATGCATAAAGTGTAGTTGTCCAAACATTGAATGCCACACCGGCAATAGTCGCAATAAATAAATTAGGGATATCTAAGAATTTTTCCATTACAATATAATTTATCAAATTAATTTTAAACGTCTTTAAAAACAAATCGCCTATTTCGTTTAAATGTTCCATTTTATATTCCTTAATACCATCTTTATAAAACAAATGTGAAAAGTTTGCAAAAATGTATACAAGCGGTATTATAGCTTTCAATACGAGATTAAATATTATATACAGACTTCTACGCAATTTGTAAAACTCAATAGTAAATTTAGGGTTAATGGTCATAATTATTCCAAAAATGAAGACGTATACGATCGAAGGTACCATAAGGTAAATTAGTGCCATAGCATTGCATTTATTTCCACTAAATTCATGGATTAATTCAAATTTTAAATCATCGTATGATAAATTCATTAAATGTACAAGATGAGATACGTATGTGTTTGATTCTATTGCATAAATATATGTTCCATTGATTGATGTAGCTAGCAGAGTTGAAAGTATTAGGAATTTTATCAATTTCATTTTCAATGTTAATATTAAATGATGAGTTTTTAATGTGGTGAAAACTACTTGCTTATAATAAATGTTGGAAATTTACATAACAATTGAGTATTTACTTTAACTTACATCATTCTAAATTTAATTTTATTAATTTTTTTTCAAGTTATGTATGTTGCATTGAATGTGTATAACTGTGAAATGTACATTGTACACATTTCATGGGCAAGTCGTTGAATGTGCAAATAAAACCATATAAATTAATTTTTTATCAATTTATATTTGTTGATTTAATATTTGAAAATATTACTAAATATGTACCCAACTTTCTTTATTAGAAAATATTTCATTTCTAGTAATTATTTAAATCTCAATAAAATACGATTTTTAAGTTGAATTTTAAAGTGTCATTTTATATTGTTAAAAGGGTCTAGAAATAATTGATCTGGATAACGGGGGTGCTCAATTTAAAAAAGGTTAAGAAACCCTGTTCTATACCATGTTTAAGAATTTAAACTATACCAACTGCCACTTTATATTTATCTGTAGGATTTCTTTGGGTGTTTTAATATTCTAAAATTTAATTTTTTTTCTTTATGATAATTATTTCTTGTATTTTGTGTTCAACTTGAACTATTTTTCTCAATGATATTTTCAATTTTTATTCAAATCAAAAAATAATGTTCATATCTGGAAAATTGACTGTATCTATATTTTTCTATGCTGAGAACTAATGACTCGTAATAAAATCACATATTTCTTCTCTCCTATTACCCAGAAAATAATCTTTAGTTACTATCATTTGATGATTATATTACTACTGTCTTTTCTCGATTATAAGCAGACCCCTGAAATACAAATTTCAGTGAAATTTTTAACTAAATAAAATTTGAATATAAGAAGTTTCATCTTGGTTTCGAAAGAAAAAACTTTAAACAAAAAATAGACAACATATCAATTTATTTTTAACAAAGGGTATCTACTTAAATCCAATCATTTTTACTAAAAATCAAAAATATCAAAAGTAAAATTGGGATTTTTCCCTTAAAGGTTGGTAAAAGTGGAATTTTTCATTAAAGGTTGGTAAAAGTGGGTTTTCCCATAAGGGTTGGTAAAATTGGAATTTTTCCTTAAGGGTTTGTAAATGTGAATCTTTCTCTTAAAGGTTGGTAAAACGGTAATTTTCTTTAAGTCTTTTAAAACCGAATTTTTCAATTAAAAGTTGGTAAAAGTGGGATTTGTAAATGTGGATCTTTCCCTAAAGGGCTTTTAAAACCGAATTTTTCATTAGATGTTGGTAAAAGTGGGATTTTTCCTTAGGGGTTTGTAAAAGTAGATTTTTAGTAAAAATAGTTGGGTTTAAGAATATTCTCTTTAAAAAATAATTCCTTCATACAATAGAATGTTTAATTTAGAAGTTTTGCTTTCACAGTATACAATATGTTGTTTATGCAATTCGTTGAAAGTAATCTGAATTTTAAATTTTTTTTAGCAACAAAAAATTCATTGAGATAAGGTAATTCAGACGTGTTTTTATTATTTTCAATGTACATTTTCTTTAGTATTAGTAATTTCATTATTAATAATCAACAGAAATACTAACTAAACAAAAATTAATACTATTGTTATTTATTTAATTGATAAGTTTTATCTCACACAAATAGATTTTGAAAAAACCCCAATAAGTAATTTAATACAAATCTAACGATTTCTTAAACTATAAAAGCAAACTTTTAGTGTATTTTTTAAATTTTTCAAGGTTTGTCCTGTTTTTGATTATAAGCAATTTTCCTTCTTCAAGCAATCTTCTACTCTCGAATATAAGAAGACTTCTTCTAATCGAGAAAAGACAGTAGCTATTATTTGATTGTTTTACAATTTTAATTTTTAGTTTTCTTTAGAATCAACTGCATTTCTAATTTAGTGATATCTCGCTAACTTGAATTATAATTTGTTATTATCGATACAAATAAGTTAATTACACCTACATATATTAATAGATATAGAGTTTGTATGCAAAGGTTGATTATGATAAGAAAAACATTGATAATACAAATTACGAAATAACGCATAAAAACACATGTAATTGTGAAGAATTGAATAAAGTAAGAATAAAAAATTTAATCTTCATCCCAATTTGGATTAGTTTTTGGTTTAGGTCCTCCAGCTCTCTTGGCCATTATAATCTAAAATATGAACATTAATAAAAATAAATTTAAAAGTAAATAAAATTACTTCATCGACTCTTAAAATAGATAAAACACACTGTGTTGCAAAATGTAGCATCCAATGCTTCGAAAGAGAACTATCCCATGCTTCAGTTTCTTCGCAGTCCTAAATCATACTTAATTCACATTTTTGATTTTACACGAAAATTAAATTATATCGTAATACTAGGGTTGTTAATAACCGTTAAAACCCTTAGCCGTCTTAAGCAACTTCGTGGCCCTGGGCTAAGCAAAAAAGCGGAGCCCTTTAAAATTTCGCACAAGCGATATAAAAAAATTTAAGACCTCTGTTTAAAACACAGGGCATATTGTTGCTGGAGACTTAGAGTATTATTTTATTAAGTATTAATAAAAGCATTATATTTTAAATTGAATAATTACCAGAACTTTCATTCTTTAAACTATTTTCTTTCTAGCTATTTGAATTCCCACACTTCAAAACTTATAAACTGATTCTTAAGATATCAATGTGAAGTATTTTTTAAATAAATTGGGCCCTCTTTTTAAGATATATCTGTAAAGTACTTTTATTAACTTGGGGCCTTTTTTAATGACGGGACCTGGGCTACAGCCCATACCTTAAAACAGCTCTGTTAAAACCCACAAAAATATAATATCTATTAAAACTATGCGTGGTAAAATTTGAATTTAATTTAGACCAGTGGTTCCCAAACTTTTTCTACCATAGACCACAAAAAATCCCTTAATCATGAATACGTTACTAAGGTAATATTTATATTTTTTTAATATACATTCCTCCTTAAATCGAAAATTTTACATTAATTTTGACATAGTAGCTTCAAAAGCGTAATTCAAAAAATAATTACTTTCAAACATACTTATGGCAAACTACCCTACCCGAGATCCTTCTACCGAGGCATCTCGACAAAATTTTTTTTAAAATAATGGTTTTAATTTACTAAATTGAGCATGACAAAAATTCTTGAATATCAACTAATTTGTGTGTTAAATTATAATGTCAACTCAAGAGTCTTAGAGAGGTGGTTAAATTTATTGACATTATAATTCGTTTACAAATTTTTTAAAGGGCTATTTTTCATTTTAAGAGTGACTACGAGCTTGCTAGATTAGGTTCTTGAAAATACTATCAAACTAAGTTAAATCGTTACATAGATTAAATTTAACGCACGTGAAAATTATTTATGTTGTTCAGTAAATTTTCACTTCATTTTGATAAAATGATGTTAACGTTCACCAATCATAATAAATGATCGATCGTGAATAATATTATTGTTAATAAATTTATCTTCATTTTATTCAAAATTATTCTCGAGGACCACCTATAATTTCCTGTGGCCACCATGTGGATCGCTTTAGGAACCACTGATATAAAAATTTTCCAACTACTGTATATGAAGCATATAATTGTTACATTATTAATATGAATAAAGTTACTATTGGCAACGAAAAATACTATACCTTCAATATGACTCCAGCCTTTTTATTTCCATTGGCATGCTCAACATACAAATTTTCCAACATGGTGACACCCTAATTATAATATAAAATAGCCACAAAGTATAAAACATTTCCTCCACTATTCTCAGCAAGAGTAACTGGAAATATTTCGAGCGATTCGGCAAATTTTTCGATAACATATTGATAAACACCATCCTCTTTCTATTTTAAAAAATAAATAAAAATATAAAAAATAGATATACGCAAATACTTTCTCTTAATTTCATAGCCATTTCAATTTCAGTTGATCCAGCTCCAGGTACCACCTTTCCGTTCTAAACGTGTGCATAAAGATAAGTCACATAGTAATTTGTTTACCCTGGTCAATATTTTAAAAGTATTAACACCATCATCAATTGCTCTTTCAGCATCGTCAATAGCGGCCATAGTAGACCCATGAACTGCAATAGTTGTCATATTCGTACTTGATTCCACTATAAATCTAATTATTAGAAAAAATATAATTTGGAGACCTCAATTACCTGAGATCCTCCAAACTAAGTCTAAAGGTTGATACAAATGGAAATAAAATGCATTTCGCAATTCGTATAAAAATGTAAATCCAGATGAAAAAAATAAATAAACGATATGCAATTACATTGATCAAAAACAATAAGATTTTGAGATGAGGTATAAGCCTTCTTAACACTTCCAAATTCTTGAGGGGTAGGAATGGCCTAATCGATATTAAGTAAATAAACGTTTATGGTACGTACAATTTTAGGAATTGGAGTGGCTCCAGTAATATAAGCAATTCTACGGATATCCCATTTTGAACTAACTCTAACAACCATCATTCCTAAACTATCCGCATACTGCAATGCTAAATCCCCAACTTTACCACCTACAACAAGACACTCAACTCCGGCGTCATAAATTGCTTTCATACGCTTAAATTAAAATAAATATCAATAAAAATATTAACTAACCTTTTCAACCATATCTTCTTCGCCCTTACTGTAATCCATCAATTCTTTACTAGATTCAAATAGAACAGTCCCCTAAATGAAAGTTTAAATTGTCTATTTTTTATTGGTTTAAATTTTAAACCTTGGTTTCGGTTTTCAAAAGATCCAATGGACAAGAAAATACAGCAATGTTTTTATCAGAAATTTTGTTAATTTTAGACAAACATTCACCCTTAACAGCAAGCCCCCTTACTAAGGTAGAAGCCGACAACGTATTACCCTACATTAAAAATTGGAACCATATAATAACAAAAATATACAAGTAATTTGACCACACGCACATGATCGGTATTAACGTTATTGTCGTTGTAAATATCACCTAAAAACGTATAAATGTAATTTAAAATAAAATTACGGCACGCACTAACTACGAGGTTAGTAAACAGAGTACAATTAGCTACATTTTTACTAATTATCGCTGATTTAACTACATTCATTATTGATTTATCAAAAACAGACTCTATAACCATGCCTGGAATATCTAAATATCAGAATCAAATAAAATTCAAAAAGGTTACATATAATAAGAAATTGGTTTAATCAAATTAAATTACTTGATAGAATAAGTTTTGATCGTTCCAAAGAAATTTCCAAACCTTTACATACGTCTTTAATGGACAAACCCTAAAATAAATTAAAAATAATGTAAATATAAATAAAATTACAGATTTAACTAAATCAGCGCAATTTCTCAAAAGTGTACCACTAAAAATAATGACAGAGTTTGTACCATCACCGCATTCCTGTTCCTGTTGCTTTGAAGCCATGACCAATAGTTTTGCTATAGGGTTCTCTACCTAATTATATTATATTACATTTCATTTTTAATTAACCTCCATTTCGTTTAGCATACTGCCAACATCACTAGTTAAAAACATTTTTCCAAGGTGGTTTATTATTATCTTGTTTCTTCCTAGAATTTATAATTCAATTATCAAAATATCATACCATAAGGACCAAACGCTGATTTCATGGAATCTGATAAAATATTTGAAATTTCGACATTTCTATATATAGCTTCTTCCGTTCCTTTAAAATGCTGAAAAAATAGTAATTTAATTTACATATAAAAAATCAAAATAAAAAATATTTTACACCCACATACTTTATAATTATTCCCAAAATGATAGCCGTAATCAAGCTAATATACAAGTCATTAAGGTAAGGTGGGATTTCATGTTGAAAATTTTCAAATTAAAATGTATTTTGGTTATTAAAATGTTCCCACTGCAAATCTTTACAATTAACTTAATGGAACAGTTGATATATAAAAAAATTTAATAGACGGTAAGTCAGTCATTTTCATATGACAATTTCCATAATTTACGAGAATTCAAGCCAAGGGCAACTTCACGTGCTACAGGATTAATTTGAACTCGTGAATACACCATTTTAGTTGCATTTGATTGTTAAAGCGTGTTTTAATCATACTAATGAGTTTATTCATATTTAATTACTTTTACTCCTCCCTTCATCATGTCTGAAAGCCCTTGCTTCGGTATGTGTAAAGCCATTTTGAACGATAATTAAATTTAAATAATAGAAATTTCAATAATAAAGTTAGGAGTTGAATTAAACATTTTCATGTCTTTAAAATTTAAATTGGTAATACAAAATAATTATCACAATCTAAAAGAGCCATATGTTAAACGTTGATTATTTAGTGTAATTTCAAAATTCTATACTGTGTCGCACTCTGAGCGGTCTTTTAACTTTTTTCAATTTCCCTCAAAATGATTTTTTTTAATTTTAAAACAAAGTAGACAGTAAAATAATTTGGCTTCACCATTCTTTGTTGATCAGTCCTATTGTATAAAATGTAGTTTATCCATATGATTATTTTTAGTAATTATCCAACCATAATTTGTTAAGAAAATTTAATAATTTTGTAAATACAATAAAAATCAATTACATATGTATATTTAAAATTTTTTGTACTTTTTTTAAATATTTTCATGAGAATGTTACAATTTTGTTATTTACTATAATTTATAATTTTTATTAAATTTTTTGCCTTTTATAAAATTGAGGATATGTTAATTTGTTAGATTTTTAATCTAAACAAGTGTTTCTTAATCTTTTTTACTTTAACTTGTTAGAACCGCATATGTGCGTCTTTTTTATGTCATCATGTAGTGGTAGAGACGCTTATATGCGTTTTGTAAAATCAAAATTATACCGGTTTAAAACATAGCAACCATGTTAAAATTATTAAATTAAATACTATGTCAACATTCAGACATATAGAATTATTATTAGACAATGCAGAAACATTAATTATTCATGCAATAATCGAGATTTTACTGTACAGTCAATTTAGAAATAAAAGTTAGTCAACTTTAATTTTTTAATTCCATGGTTAATTAATTAATACGCAATTTTATATTTACATTAAACTATTATTTTATTTTAAATGAGTTATTATTCTGATGATATATCCGTTGATTATTTATTGTATGAGAGTTCTGAAGATGAATTACCAAATACCAATACAAACTCAGATATATGGTATTCCAATGGTCAAAAAAGAGAAACTTTAGAATTTATATCAAATCCCGGCATCAAAGTAAACATAAATAATCCTGATGATCCAATATCATATTTCAAACTATATTTTGATCAACCAATAATTGAATTAATTAGTAAGGAAACTAATTTGTATATGGAACAATTCATAAATAATTTAGAAATAAAATTAAAATGCAGGTAAATATAAATATAATTTTTTATAGCAATATTTAGAGTTTATGATTGGACACGTAGATACCCATCAGAAATAAGGCAATTACTTGCTATAATACTATTATAAGGAATTATATAAAAACCAACATTTGCTATGTATTTTTCCCGCAGTCCTATGATTGAAACGCCGTTTTTTGGACAAGTTTTTACAGAGAAACGGTTTTTACTACTTCTTAAATTTTTACACTTTTCTGACAATACCAATATTTCTCACGATATACCCCAAAAATTACGAAAAATATGGCCTATTCTCCAGCATATGAATACAAAATTCAGCAATGTTTTAGAATTGGAAAAAATGTATCAATAGATGAATCGTTGAGGTTATGGAAAGGTCGCTTGAGCTGGAAACAATACATTCCTCTAAAACGTTCACGTTTCGGAATAAAATTATATGAATTATGTGAATCATCATCCGGATATATATGGAAGTTCTTTATATACACTGGTAAAGATACTTGCTTCCACAGTGATTTCGAAACCGAAAAATATTAAAGTACAAAGGTTGTCCTTACATTAATGAACGACATTTTAAACAAAGGTTATTGCGTTCACATGATTAACTTTTTTTCATCTATTTCATTATTCAAAACTTTATGTAAACATAAAACCGACGCTGTGGGAACATTTAGAATTAATAGATTGGGGTTACCGAAAGAACTAAAACAGGGTAAATTAAAAAAAGGTGAAATGAGGGCCCTTTATCAAAACAGAATAATGGTGTTGAGATGGAAAGATAAGAAGGACGTGTACATCATGAGTACCTACCATAATGATTCAGTTAAAACAATAGAGTATCAATATAAAGAAGCTAAAGTTAAACCAAATGTTACTATTGATTATAATGACGCAATAGGAGGTGTAGATTTAAATGACTCTTTCGTGGCATCCTATTGTACTACCCGAAAGCAACTTAAAAAGTATTACATCAAACAATTCAGAAGAATTATCGATATGTCCACCTTGAATGCGTATATTGTGTATAAAAAAATGGCGGTTCTATGGAAAGAGTTAATTTTATATTGAAAATATTATAATGAAATATAGACATCCAACGTACAAGCGTATCCGATCAACTTCAGATTTTGAGACTCCTCTGAGACTTTCTGGGAGACATTTTATTGAAGCTTTATGGGGAAAAACTAAAAGGCGAAAATATCATGTATGCTCAAGTCAAAACAAAAGAACGGACACGATATATGGATGTAAAGAATGTGATAAAACATTGTGTATACTATGTTTTAAAATTTATCATACTGTTAAAAATTACTAGTAAATTATAATTATTCTTGCATAATCTATTTAACCTAGTAAAATAAACTAACCATAAAAATATATTTATTATTTTTTGCATCCACTGAAATGATGACACTTTTAAAATTGTAAACCAGTTAACAGGTTAAGGTGCACCTGTGAAATAAATAAAAATTTGGCTCACTTTAAATTTTTATCAGAAAAAAGCACATTGATATTCGAAAATATGCAAAGATTAAAAACGATAAATATAAAATTATAATAATGCAAAAATACTTTGATTTGGTAAAGTGCGTCTTCTTAAATTCAACGATTATTACTAATCCAAATGTACCAACCCTAAAAAGAAAAACCCAATTTTACTAACCCTTAAAGAAAAATCTAATTATAAATATAATTTTTAAGACAAGTTTTTTGCATTAAATAAAATTTATCACCTTTACTCTTATTGAATTGCAAAGGTGTACATTTTACGGGTTACTGTGAATTTATATAAATACATAATTAAGCAAGAATTATAAAATTGCATAAACTACTAAAAAAAAAAATTTTTTCTTTTTATTTAATAAAATATCAAAAATAGTAATTTGTCAAGTCTGTAACTAAAATTCAAAAAAAAATTTAATTTACTTTTCTAGTTTTATAAATTTTCTATAATATTTTTCCCTTAAGGGTTAATATAAGTGGATTTTTGATTTTTAGTAAAAATGGTTGCATTTAAGAATATTCTCTGGTAAAGAACATTTGTTGTATGATGTAATGTTGATATTTTTGGTGTTTACCATATTTAAATTATTTAATTATTAAATTCCAAAATATTCATCAAATAATGGTTAATCTTTGACGTTTAAAGTCTAAAGTTTGACACTAATTTTTAAAAATGTATAAACAACTCAAATATCTTTAAGGCACATTTGAACTCTACTCACGGCGCACCAGTGCGCCGCACCGTTTAATAATAACTGATCTGATCCATACCACAAAAAATAAGAAAAATTAGAATAAATTTATTTCAATTAATTCATATTTTAATAAGATCGTCCAAAATAAACGTAATCTGTAGGTGTGGAAGTACAATTGGGGTTAATACACTTTTCTGAGGTAACCACTGCAATCTTTTTAAACGGAATACACAAAGATTTGGCTCCCATTAATTGCTTGTCGCTTCTAAATTGTTTGTTAAACCATAATAATTAAATAATAGTTTTATTAAATAAAATACTCCACGATCGTTGTAAGTTTTCTAAATTCTTCTTCACATTTTTGACCAAGGCAAAATGGTGCATATATAATTTTATTCTGTTTTATTGCTTGTAAACTTTCTATTAAAAAAATACATTAAATTCTAAAAATATAAAAACAAAGTTAAGGAGGGGAATCGACCATTTCGAATGGGTTTATGAAATTTAACGGTAAGTAAAAATTACACTGATAATAATATAAATTACCTTCAAAAATTGTACAAGTGGAAAGTGTAGCTTGTTGTCTTTCTGTAGCTCTAATAATATTAAAAAATATAATAAAAACAATATAACATTACATTAATGTAAATGTACCTGGTGAGTAAATTATCATGTATTAAGTTAAATAAATTAACTACGTTAGCATACATCATGTTATCAAAGCCCATTTTGACTCGTTCACAAGTATCCCTTCTAACAAATGTCAATGATTTGCTTTTCACGTCTCGAGGTCCGATTTCACAGCGGAGGGGAACACCCTAAAAGTATACTTTATAATTTTTTTGAAAGGAAAAATGTCAATAATTCAAAATAATTAAATACTTTTAATTCCCAATAGTTAAATTTCCAACCAGGTGAATAATTGTCTCTATTATCAACATGTACTCGAACATTTTTATCTTCAAGAATAGATTTTACGCTTTCACAGCATTGTATTACTTCTTGAGATTCTTTTTCTGGTAAAGAGGCTTTTAGTCCACATGGAATAATAACCACCTAGATTTAAAATTTTTAAACTTATATTTTATATTTAGGAAACTCGAACAATGGCAGGTTCGCCTCTACACACAAATGAACAGATAACGTGTAAGAGTAATAATAAATATTTTAAATAATCGGCTAAGATTACGGTCAATGCAGATTTCTACTTTACATGCCATTTTTAAATCTTAAAACTTAAATCACGACCACTATTCCACTATATTATATATGTGAATTATAAATAACCTGATATTTTGCAACCTTGGGTGGTAAAATCATTCCTTTATCGTCACCGTGAATCATTGTGATTAAACCAATCGACCTTGTTGTAATTGCCCAAGAATTTTGATACGCAAAAGAGTTTTCATTGGTTTCAGTGTCAATATAAGAAATGTCAAAAATTTTAGAAAAATTCTGTCCCAAGAAATGAGAAGTTGCGGCCTAAATCAAAATAAATAAACTTGTTATTAATGTTAGATGTAGATGTTTATGTTTTTGAAAAAATGTTAGTTTTCTTAAATATTTTCTTAAAAACACAGAATTTTATATACGGTCAAAATTTGTCATTGGGCCAACTGTAATTGTAACTTGGAATAATTAAAAATTGATTCATTCTATATGGCTAATATATTCCATTTAACGTTTTGTAAACCCTAAATTTTACTAAAAAATATATCAATACACTAATAGTAAAAATCCCATGTGAGTTTGAAAATATAAAAATAAATAAATGTAAAAATTACTTGAACGCCTCTGCCAGAATGAGTAACTATCACCTCAACAGTTGTAGTCATATCCCCACCAGCAAATTTTTCCTTTTCAGTTTTTTTCCCCTTAATAACAGGTATAGCCAGTAAACTTTCATAAATATATTCATATTGATCAATAATTTCGTACACCTCATTCATTGCACTATTTTTATCCGAATAAGCGGAATGGCCTTCCTGCCATAAAAACTCTCTGGACCTAACAAATGGCATAGCATCCTTAAATTCCCACCTAACGACATTACACCATTGGTTAATTTTAATTGGTAAATCCCGATGAGATTGAACCCACTTTGAAAATGTAGGATACATTACAGTTTCACTTGTAGGTCTAATTGCAATCTTCTTTGCCATTACAGAATTACCAGATTGAGTGACCCATGCAACTTCTGGTGAAAAATCAGCGATATGAGTTTCTTCTTTTTGCAAAGCAGCTTCACTGACAAACATTGGAAAATATGCATTAGAAAACCCAAAACTTTTAATTTTTTTATCTAAATATTCTTTAATTGCTTCCCAAATAAAAAAAGACCAAGGAGTAATAATGTAGCACCCGGAGACATCATAATATTCAATCATTTCCGCCTTTTGTAAAACTTGAGTATACCATTTGTTAAAATTTTCACTTTTTTTAACGTCCATACCAAGTTTAGTATTTTTTTTGGAATCTTCAACCGGTTTTGCTGATTTTAAGTCTTGGGTTTTTTCTTGTTTTTTTGATTGGTCAGTTTTTTTGTTTTTTTTAGACTTGGTTTTGGTCGATTTTTTTTCAGTTTTCACACTTGCTGAATCGGGGTTAAATTCCTCTCCAGCCATGCCCTTAAATCGTTTTTTCAAATCGATTAATTTTCTTTGTTTCTTGAGTAGAATTGGTTCATTTCCCTTAGCTTCAGCTATTTGAATGTCTTTAAGACAATTAGTTATAGCATCAACAAGTTTTTTAATTTCATTTGGATTCTTGACATTCGAAACAGAGTCGCAAGTAGACAAATTTGTAGCTCGACCATCCGGTATGTCAATTAAATTCAAAGTTCCATCTGCATCGACAGCATCGCATATATAATACCCCATTCGCATAATTTGTATAGAATCGCCCGCTTTGATTTTCATTGAACTTTCACCAAGTAGAAAAAATTTCGACATGGATTTGTGATTGATAAACTTTTTAAAATCGTCATTTTTTTCGAGTTTACATTTTGTCAGTATGTTTCCATAATGGGTGGCTTCAATTTTAACAAGTTGATCATTTGCAGAGATCCAAGAAAGTTTGTTTGTATTTTTAAAATTTTTATCTTCAACAAGTAAATTTGCAACAATTTCAACAATTTTGTTGTCAACCTGTTTAATTTTTAAAATCTCAATATTGGTCCATTTAATTAATGTAACACGAGAGTTTAGTTTCAATTCGATTGCGTCCTTGTAATTGATGTATACTTGATCCGAACATAATATCTTCTTTGAACCAATTTTTGAATTTTTAGGGTGTAAATCAACGTCAATTTCGAATTTATCATTATAACAGTTTTTAAAATTAACCAGTGATATAATAACACAATTTTGATCGATTGCTGTGTATCGTGGAACAATGACGTCAATTATTTTTTTATTAAATCCCCAAATTTTATCCCAACTCATATTGGTAATACTTTTTGAAAACCCTTGTGCAATTACAAATTCCTTTAAACCTTCCAATGTCATACCTCTTCTAAACATTCCCCGAACCGTTGGAAATCGTGGATCGTCCCATCCATTAACATATTTTGATTCCACTAAATAGGCCAATTTTCGCTTTGATAATAGAGTATACTCCAATCCCAATCTACTGTAACTCAATACTTGAGGTTTTCTAATTTTCAAAGCGTCGCAAAACCAATAATACTGATGATCTCTATCGGCGTATTCCGAGGTACGCATAGCGTGACTCACATTTTCAATACTATCAACAATAGGGCACGCGAAATCATAAGTTGGGTAGACTTTGTATTTGTCTTTGGTTCGAGGGTGCTGAGTTTCACAGCAACGGTATATTACGGGATCTCGCATACAACCATTAAAAGAAGCGTAGTCGATTTTGGCACGCAAACAGCATTGTTTTCCATAGGTCGTTCCGTCTATCATTTCCTGCCATTTTTTCAAATTTTCACTGGTTGTATTGTTACGACAAATTGGTTCAATCATTTTTTCTCGTTCACTTCTAATTATTTCAACACATCGATCATCTACATATGCCAAATCGTTTTTAATCATTATATTTGCAAAATCCAAAATTTTTTCAAAACTATCAGATGTATAAGTGTGGATATCCCATTCCACTTTTAATGTTTTCAAATCTTGTAATATAGCTTTTTCATACTCTGATTTTTCTTTATTGGGGTTGGTGTCATCAAAACGCATTATCAATTTTCCGTTGAATTGTTTCTGATAATATTGATTTAATAAAGCTGCTTTAGCGTGTCCAATGTGCAAAAATCTAATTATTTCATCATTATCAAGTTATAATAAGTTTTAGTAAAATTTTAGTCAGTATAATGCAATATTTTAAAATAATTAAAAATTAATATTATAATTATATTCCGTTATTCACCCGATATTTCTAATCTCCATTTTCGCGAATAACAGAGGTTATACTGTATTAGTCTACGGCAGAGGTGGGAAAGTGCGGATTTTTTCAAAAAAGTTGGTAAAATTTGAGTTTTTTCTGATAAGATTTTACTAAACTGAATAAAATATGCTAATAATTTATCATTCACCAATCATCTAAAATTTTCGTATTTACCCCTTGGGGTGCCAGTAACCCTATGAAAATAACTGCTGTATTTGATTAAATTTTATTTAGAAAAGTACGACCTTATTAAATCTTTCTGGGACGTTAGTGTTGCCTTCGACCAGTAAATGCTTCCCCACCTCTGGTTTACGGCAAGGATGGGCAACTTACGCCCGTTCCCGTATTTTTATTCCATTTTATATTTTTATTATTTTAATCCACCGCAGTGCAGTGCACTGTCATCCTACTAAATACTCACAAGTGGTATTAAACGTTTAATGTGTCCGGCCCGCCAAATTATAATAATCTACCATCCAAGCCGTCACCATGATAAGGTGCCCACCCCTAGTCGATGGAACTTCTATTCATGTTATGCTAACACCTAAATCCATGTGCACCCAGACTAAATGCTTTTCGATTAAAATACATATATCGCAGTGTTAGAATCATAATGTTCTATTTGCATCAATCGAATTTAAAGTTTAAATATACTATATTGCATAAAATATAATTTTTATATTGAACTTTAATGATACAATTTAATTTGTTAATATTTGTTAAAGTATATTGAAAAGTTTCGTACGATAAAAATAAAAAAATCATTGTTTTTCAGAACTTAAATTTCACTAATGGAACAATCAGTCTAACTATTTGATTTGAAAAAATTGCAAATAGAACAATATTCTATAGAAAATGTTAACATTTAACATTTTTATCATCAAAATTAATTATCAATTTGTTTAAATTATAAAATTCTTTACTCATTGTCCATTTTAATTAACATACTTTTAATATCTTTCTTTTTAGAATCTGTGAGGTTATTTTTAATAGGAATTTGATAATTTTGTAATGAAATACCGAGTCAAAATTTAGTAATTGAACAGGTAAATGTTCGTTATATCATAAAATAATACGTTTTCAAGCTATATATTAATTTTTTTAATAAAATGTAAGATATGATTTACAACATTTTTCATCAAAAACATCATTTTTGTCAAAAATTCAAATAGAACATTATAACTTTAACACTGCGATATAACAATAATTAAAAACAATTACCCGGACGCCTCTGGAGGAAATCGAACCACAATTTCTTGGTTCCCAGAAGATTTAATATATACAAATTTTCCGCCTTGTTCCATTCTGCACGTCTAAAAATAACAAACAATAATATTAAAGGGATGAAATGTTTGCATGTTAAAATTACCATTTTTGGGAAAAGTATAAATTTGTAAGTATATTGGTAAAAATTAATAAACCAGAAAATAGCTATTTATATAAATAATTGGTTGGGAACAGCACGTTAATTTTTATTTAATTTAAATTTCAACTATATTCAATCTTTGTTGTCACCACAAATATTTTGATTGATATTAAAATTATTTGATAATTATATAAGTTTGAATCACCATTATTTTTTGGTTATTACGCTTTTATTGTTTTAATTTTTAAATTATAAAAAAACTAAAAACTTAAACAAAAGCATTTAAATCATAGCATAATTGTAACAAACCATCTTAATGTAATCTCTTGTAAAATTATTTTACTCATTTTAATTATGAAAAAATCAAACAAATACAAATTATAATACAAGGTTACAAGTAAAATGAAATAAGTATAAAATTAAATTAAATAATTTTCTACTTCAGTGATAAATGTGTCTGAATTCAACCAATTTAACCAACCAATTCGTTCCGTGTATTCACCGTTTGTTTAGAGTTGTATAGATACCAACGATATACAATTTGGAAAATTTCTAAAGTTTAATCTAATATTGAAATTTATGGACGATTTACAAAATTCCGAAGAAGTAAGGGATTTATTTAACTTACTTTAATGTTTAAAAAAAATTATCTAAATTTAAATTTATTGAAAAACTAGACAAGTTTCGTGGTGGATGAAGTCAGCAATATAATTAAAGAGGTTTTTATTTGTATTCTCTTAATATACTTGATATTTAAAAACCAATGCTACATTATTGTTCATTGGCGGAATGTATTTTTTAAAGTTTTTTAAAAATATCAATCAATATTTCCATGGAAACGTTACAGGGTTTTCAGTGAACTAATTGTATTATTAAAATATAATGTTGGTGCGGCTGCATCAAAGCTTGATAATAGTTGTTTATGTTACATTTATTAGTCTATTGAAAGTGTTATTGGAAATAGCTCATACCATCAGACTAAAATAAACCAGTGGACTACGACAATAATTGAATCATGCTTGAGTCAATTAGCCAAACTTAATAAACCTTTCAAATATATTGGTAATTTTTTCTACATAATGCTGATTTCATTTTTTTATTTTAAAAAAATGAGTATTTGGATTGAAAATTACTAGTGACCGCTAAACTGCGCTCATAAATTTTTTTTTTTAACAAGTGTATTCCTCTTATTCATTTTTATTAACACAAAATATCCGACCTTCCATTCATCAAAATAAGTTTACAGAATTTTAATTAAATTTTAAAATTTCATAATACATTTAAATATTTAGTTAATTGCATCATAATGCAAAAAACTGGTGCTGGACTTCACACAGCAAGTTCCTGTTATTGGGATTCTACTACAGACGGGAGTTGTACAATTCGATGGGAAAACAAGTGGATATATTGTATAATAACAGTTTTCGGCTTGGGAATATAATTAAAATGTTACCGAATTTTAAATAAAATTAAATTTAATATTCACTTAATCTACAAACCTATAATCAAACATACATTCCCATAAAATGTTTAAATTGTTCTCAATATGTAAAATGTATAAATTAAACTAAAAGTTTCGATATCAAATTTCAAACCTATATAAGTTTTACTGAATTTGAAATTCGCACAATTTAATCTGACCAAAATGCAAAACTGCAATAAAAATTATTCATACTACAGAGTTCAACTTCGAAGGCACGATACAGGAAGACAATGGGGGTTCAGGTTGGCTGGTGGTAGAGAAATTGGACAAAAACTATACTTTGATAGAGTACATTATTTACCGTTTTTTGACAATATTTTGTAGATTAGACAAAGATCCATAGCTGAAAAATCTGGTATGAAAGTAGACGATGAATTACTGCAAAGTATGAATTTATTTACATTATATTAATAAAATAGTTTTTGACTTTGTCATGACCAATTCAACCCATAAAAAGGCAAAATGCGAGATTCTTAGATGTGGTAACGAATTGGATATTATTATACGAAGAAGGTAAATAAATTGAATAGCATCAATGTGATATTGTAAATATTACAGAAAAAATGATGAAATGTACAAATCAATGTCAGTGGATGAAAGAGATTGTGGATCGCACATGGTCGATCCTAATTGTACGCCTAATCAAATAAATCCAGGTCAAATGGAAAATCATGTAAATATTTGCATTAATGAAGAACCAATGACTCGATTCGGCGGACCAATTTACAAAAACATCAAACCCATGGCATATAGAATTCTAGAAGAACAAATCCACGAATCAAAAGGAAACAGAATGAGTATTAAAAATTAATTTTAATAAAAAATAAATTTTCATTTTAGAATATAAACAAAATTCACAATTGTCGGGTGAAACAACGCGACATTTAATTACGTACAAAAGAACTATAAATAAACCATACGGGCAAAATTAAAGGCAAATTCAAAGTCACATTCATATATTATTTAACCACGTAATGTATATACTTAAATGAACAAATTATAAATCTTTAATTAAATTTATTTAGACTAAGTTATTAATGGTTACTGCCGTCTTTTTAAATTTAGTCCACCATGTCCTAAAGAAAAATAATAAAAATCCCAAAAAAATTAAACGTCATTCAGTTCATCATCCGGTACATTAGAAACTACTGGAGTAGGCTGAACATTCTCAGTTTCTGGTTCCGGGTTTTCTTCGTCACTTGATTCATCAATCGGCTTTTTGGGTGTTAATTTATCAATCTAAATTTAGATTTCATTAGAGTTAATTAATTTCTCATACAAACGATTTGATAGTTTCCTTGTCGAGCTCGTAAAAAGGAGTATTTAAACCTATTACTACTACACTGCAATTCTAAAATTAAAATAATCACAATTATTAATGTGAATAATGACCACAAACAACAATGTGAAATAGTAACCACATGTAATAATTACCGAATATTCAAGTTTGTCTTCTCCACGATATGTTTCTCTTAAAGCATAGAGTCCATGTTGAATTAATTCATTCAATGAAGCTGTAATTTTATATTATGTTAATACATATGATTATTACAATTTTCAAATTTTTTCATATTATTGATTAAATGAGTTCGAGCTGATTGCGATCTGGAGCCAATGGCCATTGCATTGCACTCATAAATATTGGCAGAAGGGCACGAGTGAAAAAGATGCGTTTTTTTTGACTATTAAACAAATTACATGTATATTGAATTGCCATTGATTTACGTACATGTATCATGTTAAATATGGACTTCTCAACCTTTTTAAAGTTAGCGTCCATATAGAGCCGAACCTATCGTACCAGATAAACGCGATACCAGCTTAGAGGCCTGACAAAATTTTTGATCAAAACTAATTTGTGTAAATTTAAACGGTCAACTTCAGACCACGGAGAGTGAATACGGCTATATGGTATTATAAATTGTTTATGAAAATATAGGTTTATTTTTGATTTTCGGGAAAGTTCAGCATGGTAGGTTTGGTTCTACGCACATATAAACAATTAAAATGTATACATGCAAATTAAATATACTTTCTTCTATACTTCACCCATATAAATCAAAATTGATACAGATCAAAAAATTCATTTTAAAATGAAAGGAGAATATTAAAAACTATCGTTTTTTAATTTTAACACAGACATATTTCTTATTGTCAAAAATTATTTATTCCTCGTCCAGTTTTTTAGCTTTAGACAATTAAGACACAAACAAAACTCACTTTTTAAAATATACAAAAGACCGAAAATTAGTGAAAACCAAAAAAAATGTGAATTTATATTTTTTATCTTTCCGAAAATTCCAACTTTTCAAATTTCTCCATATGGACAATACTTTTGTCCAATTTTTCCCTTGAGTACCAGATATCAAAAAATATCAAATCATTACATCGGCTCCAATAATAAGTAAACCAACTCCAAATGGTCTCTCTCCATATAATTGAGTGCATGGTTGCATTTCTACATAAAATGTTTAAATACTATATATACTATTATTAGAAATATTTATTATACAGTACCAATAAAAACTCTTGGGCCCCAACAAAATGATACATCTTGTTAGATAGCCAAAAACTAATCACTTTTTGTATAAAATTTTAAAAACACCAATATAAGGAAGAATAAATGTAATAGTTTACTTAATTATAATTATGTTTATTTTAGGTTACTATTAATTGTATTAAATTCAATTAAAGAATTATTACCAATAATTTTAGAAAAAAAAGTCTTGGACCCTCTGAATTATATTAATTTTTTGGTGATTATAATTATTTTTGAAAGCTTGATGAAAATTAATTGTTTAATATTTAGTAAATACTCTTGTATAGGTTTTGTATATATTCCATTCATCTAATGCGATCATTCATAAGTCTTCGACATTCCTTGGTAGTCTAATTTTAATATGTGCCACATATTTTCTATAATATTTATATCAGGACTCTGTGGCGGTCAGTTTTCTAAGAGTTTCATCCTATATCCATTCATAATCCATTCTTTTTAAAGACTT
This sequence comes from Intoshia linei, assembly GCA_001642005.1. Taxonomy (NCBI): domain Eukaryota; kingdom Metazoa; phylum Orthonectida; family Rhopaluridae; genus Intoshia; species Intoshia linei. Next base: position 10,134 of record LWCA01000018.1, on the reverse strand, counting down.
ATAGCAAGGTGCATTATCCTGCTGAAAAAGAGATCTTTCCAAAAAAAACCTGACGATATGGTAGAAAGAATTCTTATATATTCGTTGGAATCTACATTACAATTGCACCTTACAAGAATTCGTTCTCCATCATGTTGAATACCACCAAATACCATTATAGAAGGAGAATATTTTAATGTATTTGGAATCAAAGCTTTTACCTTTAGGCCTTCTTACGTACGATTTTGTGCTGGATATTAGTTGAATTTTGCTTTCGTCGGTAAATATGTCAAATGTAATCGATACCACAACCTTTCTTAATATTACGGTTTTATAATGATGGTTTTTTAGCAGATATTCTTCCGAATAGGTTGTTTTTGCGAATATATCTTCTTACTGTTTCTGTGGATATGGTCACAGATGATCCCAATGAGTCTTTTCACATTAGATCCAGTTTTACTAAGAAACTTTCGAGACTCATTGCATAAAAGACGTTCATCTCTAATATACAGTATAGGAGTACGGCCCGTCCTTGGCTTATCTTCAACATATTGTATACTTTTGTATTTTTTAATTATTTCGATAACAGAATGCCTTGAAATTTTAGGATCTCTAGCAATTTTGTGCTTGGAAATCCCTCCTTTGTAAAGCTCAACTATTTTCTTTCTCATTGTTAATGATATCCTAGTCATGATGTCTAATGTTTAAAATAAAACACAATTTATAATGAATAACATTACAAAATCAGAATATGTAAATTTAAAAAAAAACCTTGTGATTTTCAATTGTATTTATGCTTATATTTACAAAAATTGTTAGAAGGTTAAAGACTTTTGATTATGATATATTTGAAAAATAAAATTTATAATTGAAGTAGATAAATATTGAAATTAACCGTGAAATAGTGATATATTTTTTAATAGAATATGTATTTGTTTACATAATGGTTTTTAAATTTCTAAAAACGATTTACTAGTTTTTGTGCTATCCAACAAAATCTATCATTTTGTTGGGGGTCAAAGCTTTTGACCGGCACTGTATATATAAAATATTTTGACCGACTGAAGACTAAAAATACCTTAAAAATGTCGCGGTAAACTACGAAAATAATAAACATTTACAGCTGTTTCCAACTAGTTTTGTATTATTTGTTACTTTTTAATTTTTTTAAATAGCTTCACCTTAAAACATCTTATTAAGTACAACTGGGGTTTTTGACCCGTAAGATGTGAAATTGAGAAGTTAAAATTTATTTTACTATACATCCCGGAAAAAGATGTAATTTGAAATGTAGACTTTATAAAATTCTAAGATAAGTAGTTATTTAAATAAAGCGTAACACACACACAAACAAAATTCGTGTAGCATATTATATAAGTTAAGATTTAAAAAATGTATCATACTTTTGATGAATTTAGAATGACAAGTTCTCTTAAATCAGTGGTTTTCAACCGGGGGTCGCGAAATTTATCAGGGGGGTCGTGAAAATTTGAACACAGTATAAAATATAAATAAAACTATTAATATTTTCATTTATGTTCAATTGATAACATGTTTGGAGTATATAGAAAATTTTTGGGTTGCGAAAATTTTTTATGTTTATAAGGGGGGTCGCGAACACAAAAAGTTTTAAAACCACTGTCTTAAATTAAATTAGTATCTAATGGATCTAAATTTGCTCAACAATTACTCAAAATCTGATTATAAAGAGATGAAAATTTGATTTAATTTTATTACGTCGTTATAAAACTAAAAATTAAATTTAAAAAGTAATACAAAATTTCGTCTTCTTCACGTCAGCGTCACTTCTCCAAATCTCAGGTGATAATATTTGAGAAACAATGTGTAAAACATAATTTATCAACAAATAATAAAAAAAAAATGGATAAAATAACCACAATAATCAAATATTATCAACTATATATACGACATGTGTACTAGTGTTCAACTTATTTTTTTAGAAACAATACAGTAAAATTCAGTAAAATTTTTTTTTAAAGTCCAGTAAAAGTACATACTTTATAAAAATTTGCCGGATTTTCAGTTTACGCGCATAAACCTAAAAAATTCAAAACTTTAAAATTAACGTTAAAAGAAATTGATTGATTAATTCACCACAAATAAATGCTTATAATTTTATTTATTCACAAACTATCAATCACATTCAAAATATACGTCAAATATCGTTTCTCAAAGGCCGGTCCTCGAAATAATTTTGACTAAATTAACATAAATATACTTACTTAATTGCAGTCTCGAACATAACCTAGGGATAGGTATAGCTTCATCGTTGGTAAATTTGTATTTAATACATTCATTTGTCAAATAAGATCTAAAAATTGAATTACATTTAAAATACAAATTATTATTTAAACCAAGGTTTCCAAAAGAGAAAGCATGGCTCTTCTAATATAAAAATATAAATTATATTATGGGTCCATAAAATTTTCATAACTCAATTAATAAATCATTTTACACGCCATATAATTTATAATTGAATCGGGAGTTCCGTGTCGACAAATTAATTAAGAAAAATAAAATAATCATCAATTTTGTGTCGTTTTCATCAGTACATGTAAATGTTTAAACTTATATAATTGGATTAGATTGGATTTAGAGTAGATCATCATTCTTAAAATATTAGATTAAGCTCAAGTTTGAAAAAGGTAAAAATTTAACTTTTTCCAGGGACCTCCTTGAGAATGCCTGGCTTAAATAAACGTTGATAAAATGTTAAAACCCCAAGACGTATCCATCTGAAGTTAAACCAGATATTGCAACAGCTATAGAATCATCAACTTGTAAAATTTTTCTTTGAGGCTCGGAAAATTTTGAAATGAGTCTCTAAAATAATAAAATTATAAATTTCAATAGATAAATCAGCGTTTTCAAGGGTCACCTCTTTCATATAGGTCGATAATTGTGAATTGCGAATCGTAAAAATATATACGTTTGTTTTTCACATAGATCATTTTCATGATTAAAACAAGTTATATTGTACTGTTGCATTCCATAAAATATACAATCGGAAATGGTAGAATCCTGCACTGGGCGGTACAGTCAATTTCTTAGCTGCCAATGCCGTCAAAATTTTCCATTGACCAAGAACCCTTCACATGAATCGATCCGTAATACGGAATCCGTAAATTTATATAAATTACATTATGTGTCAATAATAAAGAATATTCTTTTGATTTCAATCCGACAGATGGAGCGCCTTGGTTAACTGCTTCCATTGCATATGATATTTGATGCAATCGACCCTAAAAATTTAAGATAAACGTGAAAATATATCTTTTTATAAATTTTTAGATATAAAACATATCAAAAGTATAAAATGTTTGTTTGTCAAAATTATACAACATATTTTTCGATTTTTGATAAAAATTAAATTTTTAATTATTTAGAAAATTATAACTACAATCGATAGATTTAATTTACCTCTGGACTCCAAATGGAAATATCTCTGTCGTAATGGCTTCGAAACTAATTAGATGTATTATTTTACTATTAAAAGTTTAGAAAAAATACCATTTTTTAAGCAAACTTTATTTTTTAGTTGAAGAGCGATATATTGATAAATAAGAAAACTAAACGATAAGTTGTAAGTTACAATATTTGGCTAATTTCTACAAGACAGAATTAGTAAATTTAATGTAAATGATCTACATCAGGGGTGCATAACCTTTCCACCAATTTAGCCACAATGCTACTTTTCTCATATAATTATACTACGGCCGCACAAAATGTAGATAATTGTAGGATAATCTACAATTTTCAACATATTTCATTAAATCATCCAATTTAATATAATCTTAAATAAAAAAAATTTAGAAAAAACCAAAATTTTACCAACCCTTAAAGAAGAAATTTTTTTTTACCAATATTTTTTTTAAAAATCTATTTTTACTAACCCTTAAAGAAAAAAATCATTTTTGCTAATATTTTTATGAAAAATCCCATTTTACCAAATTTTCAGATCAATAATTATTATGATTGATTCCATAAAAAAAAACGTGATTTAAAAAAAATTCGAAAAATCTCTTTTTACTCATATTTTTTTGAAAAAACATTAATTATTAATAATAATTGAACAACAGAAAAAAGTTCTATTAAAAACTGATTTGTTGATACATTAGAGTGGAAAATATAAAAAAATATTTAACTATTAATAATGACATAAAAAAGATATCAATGACTGCCTTGATTTTGTGTGCTCTTCGCTAACATTTAAGAAACTGGGAAATGTCAAAAATGTAACTTTGATTAAAATATTTTAAATAGACCTTGAATAAAATCTCATTTTAAGTTTTTTATTTGAAGTAAAATGATATATTGCATTATAATCAGATGTATTGCCCTACGGCCGCACGTTGTGCACCCCAGATCTACATATTATCGAATAAAATACAGTAGAAACCACTTACATTGTAAACATTTATATTGATGACGGATATAATGATCATCCGCTTAGAATGGTCAAAATTTAGAATCCCTTATATTTTGATCAAAATGTATGAAATTTAGTCCGCTTACAGTGATCAATTGTAGTTTTTCAAAAACGTTGGTGAAGTAAATTATCAAATTAATTTTTATACGGCGAATACAACGTCTATTATTCAGGCGTGTGACCAGGAAATCATACGAAAATTCAAGTCATATTACCGAAAAAAATCAGGGCTCAAATAATGTGAGTCATGAGTAGTGTTAAGCCTTAAGTGAGATATTTGAGTTTATTATATAAAAAAATTTTTTTTATTTTTTATGTAATATTTTGTATCCATAATTTTCGTCCAATTTTTAAATAAATAAAGCTATCTACATTTCAAAAATCCGCGTATAGTGAACATTACTGCTTTGTGCCTATGTGATCAATGATGATTGATCTACTGTAATATAAATACATTCCGATCCCATGCTTAAACTCGGCGTGACTGTTTCCTACTTCGTGCAATCTTTAATATCTAACCAGTTATGATGAAGGCGGGTAAAGTAATTTTTTGTTAAACATTTAATTCCTACAACAATTTAAAAAGCTTTAAAAATAATAACAAATATTTCAACTAATTATTTTTATATCCTAAATGGGTTGGTAAATCAATCATTACACGGAATTACAATGATAATGTAAGTCTCCCATTAACATACTTAATATATTCAATGAAGTTAAAGTGGCCAGAAAAAATACGTACTATCATTTTAGTTTATTTGGTGTTTAATGTAAAGCCAAAACTACTTATCTATGATGACGAACAAAAATGTATTTCAAATAAAATAAAAGTTATAGTAAGTATTTTTCTGGCCACTTTATGTTAGTGTTAAATTAACACCGGTATGAATTGTTAATAACAATTTGTTATACTCAATTTCGTTCTTTTCAAGAGAATTCTCAAAGTTGATGAGCTAAAAACTACGATTCATAGACATTTTTATCTGAATAAATTATGATAATTTAATTAGTTTTATAATATGATTTTATACTATAAAAGGTTTAATATGTATCTATATGTGGTGAGTTGTAATCATTGATACTGATCATAACTTGCCATAAAAAAAAAAAAGAAAAATTTTCAGAACCCGGTTGGAAACAACCTTTTTGTTATTTTTAAACTTTTCTACTCATTTGAATCTACAAGGTCTTGTCCAATGGACAAAGTCCATCATCTAAAAACGTAGATTTGTAAAGTGGTGTACAACTTTGATGATTTCAAAATTTTTCGTTCAGTATTAAACCGAATTTATCATTAAATTACTGAATTTCGGTGTTGGAAGGAAACTCGAGTGTAGTTTGGTAAAAATAATTCAAATGAATAGCTTAAAAAAAATTTTTTTGAATTAAACTTTCAATGGTTTTATAAGTTCCATAGACCAAAATTTGATGTTCAAAAAAGTTAATTTTAGATAAGTACACTTTTTAGTACTTTTTTGTTTGCAGGTTAAAATTTATCACATTATTTTCATGACTTTGCATCTTAATTTACTAAATTGAATTGACCTTTATTTTTAAATGAATCCAATTTTTATTTTTGTACGTAATTATCTCCCATTTGTAATGGCACCTGTAACAATAAGTAATTCAAATATTATATATTTTGGTACATGTTTAATTCCTTTGAAAATTTGACACGGTGTAGAAAATTGCGTTTATTATAACAATTATACACATACTGAAATCTGAGATAGATTAAGATACCATTTATGATGTATTTACTTTACATTAATCATTGAACACAGTTCCGTGTCAGGACCCAAGTGAAAGGCGGTTCGATTAAAATTAAAATCCTGACAACAGGGCTATACAAATATTTCATATGGGTACCTGATATATTAATAATAGTTTGGTCCTACAAAACTGTTAAAAGTAAACTGGTTTTAATTGATGACATATATTTAAATATACTGTATTACCTCTCTAATTTGCCAAATATAACACATGTTGGTAGCTTTTAAAATTTTTATTTATAAGCACATTTCAAATTTTCCCAATATTTCACAGGTCCTTTGACAAATTAGAGAGGATACCAAAGTTTAAAATAAAATCTAGCCATCGGCACAATCGGGTACAAAATTGAACAATATCTAGCCATACATGACGAAATCGAAGTCTCACCTAGTATCTACTCACAGCGCATGAAAAATATTAAAAAAGAATGTAAATCAGATTCGTAAACCAATAAAATTACACACGCCACATAAATTTTAAAATAAAACGTACATTTAATATTAAATTTTTAAACAGTCAGTTGTGTTTACTAGTTGATTTTTTGCGTGGCCTATAGAGTTGATTGTAAACATTTGAGTATGCATGATAATTAGAAGTTACATTATTACGAGTTTGAACAGTATTTATAGGATTAAAGTTTGAATTTGACATGTTTGGGATATTCATATACATTCTATTTTGATTTTGAACATTATAAAAATAATTATAATTTTGTCTATATTGCAAATTTCTAAATACAGCATCAGAATTGGTTATTGATTGATATGGAATAGAATTGCTCAAATCGGTATAATGGCGTTGATTTAAAGGCTCCGGGAATGTTTTTTGGGGATTTTCAGATAACTTGGACTCTTTATTGTTAAAATCAGAATATCTTGAATGGAATTGTGGTTTAGAATCAACGTTTTTGTGTTTATTTTGTACATCACTTTGTATAAAATCTTGTACTAGCTTGTTTGTATTTTGACAGTTACTGTTCATTTGTTTGTTATAATTTGCCATTTGCTCAAATGTGGACGGATCAAGGTTCATTGAGTGAAAAAGTTGAGTAGACATTCTTTTATGTTTATCATCAATATAATTATTGCCATTATTTATATTTTCAGTATTTTTTTTTGGTTTACTTTGTCTGGATTTTTTGGGGACATTTTTTAATTTATTATTCAATTTTAAGTCATTGACAAGGTTTTCTCCAGGGCTAAAATGTTTAACTTTATTGGAAATTTTTTTTACTGGTTTGGGTGCAATTTCTACAATTTCCTTCAAATCACACTTTAGTGGATTTAAACTTGACTCTGGAGTTTTAAGGTTTAATTTAGAATTCAAATAATCTTTAAAATGTTTAATCTGTTGCATCTGATGAAACTTTTGAGATTCAGGCAGTTGTGATTGATTCAAGTCGTTAAAATCTTGTTTTTGACATTCAAGGTTGAGATTCAAATTCTTGGAATCAAATTGAATGCCAGGTTTTGTAATTAATTTTTCAGCAATCGTACTATTCGGTTGTATAGTTTCTGTTTGAATGTTGCAATGATTTGTCCAGGTGGGTTGAATCTGCGTATTGGATGATAGAGACGCAATTTTACTATTATTCAAATTGGCTGATGAAAGTTGTGACAGTAAGGTGTATGAGTTGGAAGTAATGGGTGACGAATGATATTCAGCAGAATCAAGTACACCATTTTTTCGAACAAGTTCATTAAAGGTGTGTATGTTATTTAAACTTTTATCGTATTCTTTATTAGAGTAATTCAATGCGGTTGATTCTAATGATTCAGTGCTCAATTTATCATTTGTAAAACTTGCCAATGTATTATCATTTTCAGTGCATGGTTCCTGGTTTGAATTCAGCGTCTTCCAATTTTCTAGTTTCTTATTGAGTTTTTTCAGGTATTTTGCACTTCTTTCAAGGTTCTCCAACTGTAAATGATTAATTAATTAAATTCAAAAATTAAAATTAAAATACCTCTTTTGAATATTCATTAACTTCGCGGTGAAGTGCAAATAGTTTTATAATTTCATCAGATACTATAATTTAAATTAATACAAAATGATTAAATTTTAAAGCAGACGTAGATAGTAAACTTTTTTGGGAGTACAGTGGAATCTCGATTATACATACAGCAAATTGCATAATAATTTTGTGCTATTTATGTTATAACCAGGGGTGGTACCAAAAATGCTGTATTTTGTTGTCCGTACAGCAAATGCTGTACATTTTTATAACAAAGCATTGCTGTATTTCCAGCAAAAATACAGCGATATGTTACAATCAAAATCGTTTATTTTAGAATTTTATTTTGTTTTAAATTAAACAGATTTAACTGTATATCTATAGCAGGGGTGTCAGACTCAATTTGCTTGGCGGGCCAAATTTGAATCAAAATTATTACGCGGGCCGCACAAAAAAATATGTTAAAACTTACAGATTGAATTAAATTTAAATTCATAAAATGAAATATGAAACAATAAAAATGGAGTAAGTGTACAAATAATGTTAAAATTGTAGTAATGAATAAATATATCATGAGAAACTGTAACATAAGAAATATGTGTAAAAAATTATTATAAAAAATAAAAATTTATGTTACAACGCGGGCCGCATAATTGACATCCCTGATCTATAGGAATAGTTTAATTTAAAGTGAATTCATATATCGTTTAAGATTCAAAATGCGTGGTAAATTACTTTGAAAAAATAAATTGTGAATATGTAATCTATGAAAAAGAAAACTAAAATATATTAAGTTAAGCGGCTGTAGAAAGATGTTTTTCGCAACATAGAAATATTCACTCAAATGTTAGAAACAGCCTATTTAAATCAACACTGGATGATTCTTTAAATATAAAATATAATTGGAAGAATATATATAATGTTAATATTTAATTTATTTTTGTCTGCCAAAGAAAAAAAACTTACAAAGTGATGACACATTTTGAAAAATAGAATTAATTTAATAAAAAATTACTTATACTAATGTTTGAGGGGTAAACCCAATGCGTATTATTCCTAGATTTTCATTTGCTTAACGACAATTATTTACTAACAAAAAGTTTAATCCTATACTACTCGCAGAGGAAATTTTGTCCGTTTTTTATGAATCAAAATAAATTAACATATTATATTTTGACATGAGCTATAATTAAAATGTCACATTATTTTTAAGATTTAAATTGAGCTTAAATATAATACATGACAAGTATGTGTAATACACATATTTGTATAATTACATTAACGATTTAATTTTTCGAATTCTGGTTAAATAGCCAATTAACATTGTTTAAATTTTAAATTTTTGCATAATATGAATTCCATAAAATCCAAAAAAAATTGAGCTAGAAACAAATTTAAAAAAAATACACTGTATAACTAAACATGGAGAATAATATTATAAAGTCGATGCCACGTTTAAAGACTCAAACGCCAATTTCCATTAAAATAAACTTCAGTTGTAATTTCTCCATAATATTTATACACTGATATTTAAAATAACAAACGCAACTCGAATAGACATCGTTAAATGTTTTTGATTGGGAATTAGTTTTTCTATTTTTAAAATACACACTTTTAGTGCTAATTGCCCATCGAATTCTAAAATTTTCCAAAAAATGTGACACCATAAAGTACATGTAATGAAGTGTAGTTCATTTTGTATTGTTATATATTAGAGTGTCCCACTTTTTTTTATAGAAAAAGTATACCCCGGCAATGTTTCCCATTTACCTCAAGGGTATTATAGATAAATTTGTAAATCATAATATTAACGTTTGGTCAGGCGCGGACCGAATGAAATTTTAATAATATTTTAGAATGAACTTTAAGTTTGTAATGTTACTACAGTAATATATTATTGTAAAGTTCTTATAACTAGAACTGTAGATTACATTATCGCTGTATAGCATTATTTATTTTACTTCAATACAGAATTTAC
>LWCA01000417.1:0-28430 GCA_001642005.1 Intoshia linei | reverse complement strand
TGGTAGCTACCACTGCACTAAGGTCCTTAAAGTACTCATACAGTAAAATATGACTTAAATGTCCATCAAAATCATTAAAATATTTCGTCTTAATACCCATTGAATAAATGTAGATTTAAATAAATAACGTTTTCATCTGATGTGGTCGTACACATGATTGTTAAAAAATATTTTATATTTCGAAATATGTGAAATCTTATCGGTGATAAAGCGTTTCTAATTAATTGTATCAATAAAAACCACATAACTTTGTGAATCACCTAATAGACAGTTTCTCTTCAGTTAAAATTGCAATCTATCATGTATAAATTTTCAAAAACTGGGCAGTATAATTTTTTGATACAAAAAATTGGCCCACGAAATACAAAAGGTTGCTTACCCTGACTTAAACTCTATCTTCTAAGAAACATTATTAATATCAATGTAGTGACTACATTATTTTTTTACGTTATCGATTCAATCTTAATTTTTTCAGCTCACAGTTCAACCTGCAGTTGAAGTGTAAAATATCTCGTCATCATCATCTATAATTATGAATCATTATTAACAATTTAAATGGTAATTTTAATACAATCTCTTTAAAGTTTAATAGTACAATAAAAGACGTAACTTCATAAGATGCCTAAAATACAGCTGTACAACTTTGTTGACACAACTGAGTGATAAAAACAACAATATTTTCATCATAAAATTTAAACACATGTTTTTTTAATCACAATCGACGCATCTCGCCGTTTATAATTATACTGGGAGAAAAATAACCCAGAAAATTAAAAAATCAAGAAATATTTTTTATAGCTAATTTCAAATGCACAAAAGCATTAATTGACACAATAAGTAATATTATTTGTTAGTAGTTTAGTTATACACAATAAACCGCTCTTAGGTTGTGATGGAACGATTTTAAGAAAATTATAATTATAATACAATTAAACCGATAAATCTAACATTCTCAAAAATCAAAATAATCTAAACCTGTCGGGCAGTTCAAAAATTAATTTAAGTTAAAAAAAGATTATGCTAATTAATAAAACTGTTTTTCATTCCAAGGGTTTGCAGATATGATCACCACTTGTATAACAAAATAATACATGCACAATGTGCATTGCACATTTCATACAAATACATGTATTTGAAGAAAGGCACCTACTTTACGATATTTTCTGAAAATACATTGCATTTAATAGTGCATCAACAAATTTAAAGATTCCAGTATTTAAAGAATTTCCATTAAATTGAAAAAATGTGTTAAATCAAAGTGTACACTAAGCATTGAAATAACCCTTACACAAAATCCGCATCCATTTCGTTAATTTCTCCCATTATTGCATTAGTATACTGAATTTTAAATAAAGAAAATCAAGAAAAATGCGTGTTTACCTTTGTAACTAGAAAATAATTAGTATCATTTTTTAAAATTTCATGTGTATTTATAACTTGGTTACATTTTGTAATCATTTTCTTTACACCTTCAGATTTATTTTCTTCCATGTTAAAATTAAATAAACATTTTTCTTTTTTAATGTTTTGTCATAGTATTTTATTTTGTACAATGTTTATTGTAAATTCCAGACTATTGAAAATTTTGAAAAGCCAACAGTATGTTCGAGTCAGATGAACATTTCATGTCCTATATACAAATAAAAAAATACGGTCATATATTGCTTAATCCCATTGTTGAAATCTTAAATTTATTTGATATAATACGCAAACAAATGTGTGATTTGTGCTACCCAAGGCTATATATTATAACACATTTCAGAAAACACTAAATACATTGTACAAGATTTGTATGCATTGTATATTCGCTGAGTTAAATCGATACATAGTTGAGTTGATGTACTGTCTAAATATCTATAGTTTTAAAATTTAAATGCAGGATTAATGAAATATAGATAAAGTACGTGTCAATAAATAACAAAGAAAATACAAAAACATCCATCACTATAGTTAATGTGAATTATACAAGCAAGTCACCAGTTGAGTCTATTTTCTACAATACAATATTTACGTGCTAATCAATTAACCCATTATTGTATTTTATTCAATGACTAATTAAATCTAAATTATAGATTTAGCACTTTGCGTTTCAAATTAAAATCAAAATAAAGTTAAATTGAATTCAAATGAACATAAAAAGTGCCGTTTCGTATGGGAAAAGCATTATTGATTACTTGTTATTTAAGAGTAAGACTTTAATTTGATTATATGATGAAAATGTAGTTCTCCAACCTAGCATGGGAATGTGTAGATTGGAATTTTGTGAAACGAACCAACCGTCAGTGTCTAGCGCCATAGAAATTATGAGGGATGCGTTTGTATGGAAGAATGTGCCCAAGAGACGTAGAACTATTGAAAAGCGTAAAACTCGTCGAATGGGGTTTTCTTTTGTGAAAAAAAATTTAACAGTGAACGATAATATCACAATATGCAATTCATGTGGAACCTATCATCAATACCATACCCTGTGCCGTAATACATTTGGTAATTCTATTTTTAATTTTGTTTAGCCACATGCTATCAGAAAACTAAAGTGGAAACGGAAAAAATTTTGAACGACAATCCTTCCAAACGACCGAATTTACATGAATTTAAAATAATGGAAGAAGTATCCGACAAAAATTCGTGGTTTTCTGAAAATCTTCTCAAAAAAGCAATCAAGTCAAATTAAACTATAATTAATTCCGATAAATCTAGAATTCCTAAAATTGAAATAAATTATTTGTAGGAATTTGTATTTTTATTGATTTCTATAACAATCATGTTTATTTTATAATTCATTGATTGAGTACAAAAAATTAAATTGTGTCTAATTCGTATTTTGTAAAATATAAATTGCCTAATTTAAGCGCACAATAAATGCGATTCAAAAATTACATTCATTGGTAATGAAAATTAACATTGTAAATCAATATCCGTTGCCAACCATTCCCAGAGTTGTTTCCATTGTAAATACGAATTTATTTTCGCTGGGTCATTTGTAAAATATTGTAATATATTTGTATCATTTTTAATGTTTGTATAATTTTTGATTGTTAAACCATTTAAAGTTGAAACAGTTTAGGTATTTTTTTATTAAATTTTTATACATGTACAAATTGAATTTGGCGAGATTAGTCTGGTTAGCATTTGAATTAATAGGATGAGTCAATCTCACAGTGTTTCAGTTTACATTCTTAGATTAAATTTCTAAGGCTACTAAGAATAGAAATGTGTTTGTTATTTGTCTGGTATCTACTAAGACACATTTGATAATTTGCATTACAGATAAATGACAAATGAACGAGATAAACCCATAAAATCCGCTACAGATTGTCTGGAAAGAGAGGAGACGCGAATTGTAGCTATAACAAATTGTAAAAAGAATGGAATATCTAAATTGAACAAAAATTTTCAATTGGCAGCACCCACCAATCAAATGACAAAATATGCACACGACGACAATTTTGTAGTCAGAACCCTACGGTATCGAAAGTTGGTACGCCTTGATTCTTCAGAGGTACATTTCGCCCACGTTTTCTGTTGTCATCGAAAACTATTTACGTTTCTAGATTTAGTTTGACACGTAAATTTTATTCAACATTTAATATTGTTCTATTTACACATTTGAAGTACATCCAACTTTATGTGTTGCGATTCATTTTTTATATATTATTTTAATGTGGTCTAACTCATCATGGTAAACTATAACAATATAAAGGTAATCATGCATATATACGACGAAGATCCTGGTTGCTGTCGTGAAATATGAGTACGTATATATTGTGCAAACAGTTTGGACCATTTGTCAAATTATTAAGATGAGTGTAGTCTACACAAAGTTGTGCAACAGACAAAGTACTTTGAGGCTGCTGAGGAACCGAAAAACATTATATTTACTAGACTTTAGTAATTTTTCATTCCCCAAAAATTATTTGGCATGTCGCACATTTCCAAAATTTTACATCCAATTGTTGTCAATTGTCCCAAATCCGCCAATTTGACCGCAGATGCTGCTCATGATGTAATCACTTACATTCCTTTATTTGCATTTTATGTTTACCACGAGTTGTTATAGCTTTGGTACCAATTGGTTTCGAGACGTGTTAAGTATCCCTGGATATGTTTTAGTTTTCACCTACATTTTCATTGTGAAATTGAATATCAGTGGAGGTTAAGCGAAATATTTTTGTTTACCCAGTATATTTTATATTTGCTCTTAGTATTTGCGTTTATCATGTTTTCAACTTGTATCATTTATCAATTTTGACTTGTTTTTGTTATTTTTGAGATTATCTTTAGACCTCGGAATATATTTGGAATTCGCCTACTAAAAATACAAAGCCAACTATATTCGATAATTCTAATTGGAACCAAGAAAATATGAACACTGCATGGGCAGCAAGGTCAGGTGTTCAAGAATCAGACGGAACTGCATCTGGTAAACTTTTTTTATTTTCAATTTTTAGTTTTTAATTTTTATGTAGATTGCGTAAATTCGAACTCGCAGAGTACTTCGTCTTTACGAAGAGTACCACAGTTTACTGCTGAGTCGGGAACAATAAGTCCTAGGTCTGACAGTAAAGCGCTGGGGTTTGACATGGCTGAGTACGTACTTAGCAACTCTCCAGTGGATGAAAGTAGTGTGGTGCAAGGATTCAAAAACATGGTAAATCAGATTTTATTTTTTTAATTCGAAATTAGTCCATCAATTGTCAAAATGAATCGGATCGCGAAGCGTACAAGAACAAAAAGGTTTCTCCAATTTTAAACAGAACAAAAACTAAAGTGAATCAAACTAAGAATGTTGATATAATGTACAATTCTGAACAACAAAGTCCTTCTCCTGAAGCCAAATCACATGTGAAAAGTCCCAATTCTCGGTCAAACATGTTTCAGAGCATGTACGAGTTCCCCAACCAATTCCCAATGGTCGACGTTAATCAAACTGTATATAGCGGTAATAATGTAAATCAACCTTTATATTACTGCCATCCTCAGCCTTCTTGGAAGAATTACAACCAGAAAGATGCTAAAAGTGTCCAATCTCCACCAAAAACGGTCGAAAAAATCATGGAACCTATGAGAAACGGAGCAAATGTTAACACTACTCCAGTTCAAAATAATGTCCAAAATAAGCAATCAGTTTCGTATCCAGTATCTCCAAACGGCTTTTTTGATCAAAATTCGGGACAGTTTGTAAATTTCAATATACCCCAATCATCCCGTGCCATGCCCAATGCTCAATTGCGCATGCATCCTAATAGTCCTAATGTACTTATGCCTACTACTTCAAGTTGTCGATTTGGAAATTCTTCAATGATGCCAAACATGAATGGCTCTTATAATCCAGATTATTACGATATTGTGGGATCGTCTATGCCTAATTTTAATGATAGAAACGATGTCCAATTTCAAAATTTTTATCCTAATATGAAACAAGGGATTAATATGCCCGTTACGGCTATTCCGACCAACGACAATACTTCACACAATATGGCTTACTCGAATGTTCAATATCAAGGTCAAAATAGAATGTATATGAAAAACGATAAAATGAGGATCAACCCTGTTATGAATAATTATTTTCCTCCAGCTAGTTATCCTTTGACACGGATTCCAAAGACGTAATTTTTTATTTTTTGCATGTTTTACTTGTCATTTAGATTCGTTAAGGAGGTTGCAGCGAGAAGTAGGTTATTGGATGATTTTCGAAATAATCGCACACCAAATTTGACTTTAATAGATTTAGGAAATCATGTTATAGAATTTTCACAAGATCAACACGGTTCTAGGTAATTTATTTACTAAGATAATATATAACTAATTTTTAAATTTAATTTGTTGCAGACTTTGATCATCTTGGTGGGGTTTGGTAGTTGCTGTTTTATTCGAAAGTCTTATCTTTAAATGTTATGAAAAAAAAAATTTAGATTATTAATTCAATTAACAAAACTAGATTTATTTTGATTAAACTGATATCGTAAAATATTTTTAATATTTCATACGATTTTTCGGTTTATTAAAACTTTAATTAAGTGTAATGTTTAAATATTTGTTATAGCTGAGTTTTTCATTACGGAAATGTATAGACTTTATCTATGGTGATTTTAATTATTGACTTTTTTAACTATATTTTTATTTTTGGGTGTTATAGTTTGTAATTTGATAACTATAATTAAAAGTTAATTTTTTATTTATAATGATACATTATATTTTATTTATCGACTTTACTTAACTAATGAGCCATGAGTCATGACCCCTTATAAATACAATAGTTATAATTTCTTTTATGAATTATTGTTTACGCCAGTTTAAATTTCTTGGAACTACTGGTATATTAATCACTCTTGTGACTGGTTGAGTAAATAGTATTATTAATTTGGATTTTATGTATATCTTATTTGTTTTAGTATACTATAGTGCAGGGGTGCGCAACGTGCGGCCGTGGGCAATATATGATTTTACTTCAAATTGAAAAGTTAAAATGAGATTTTATTCAAGGTCTATTTAAAATATTTTAATCAAAGTTACTTTCTTGACTTTGCCCCAGTTTCTCAAATGTTAGCGAAGGGCACACAAAATCAAGGCAGTCACTGATATCCTTTTTTTATGTTTTCCATTCTAATGTATGAACAAATCGGTTTTTAATGGAACTTTTTTCTGTTGTCCAATTGTTATTAATTATTTACCGAAAAATTAATGATTAATGTTTTTTCAAAAAATTATTAGTAAAAGGAGATTTTTCAAATTATTTTTTAAATGAGGTTTTTTTCTTATGGAATCAGTCAGAAGAATTATTGATCTAAAAATTTGGTAAAATGGGATTTTTCATAAAAATATTGGTAAAAGCTAATTTTTTTCGTTAAGGGTTGGTATAGTGTGGTTTTTTCTTTTGGAATTAGATAGGGTAGTTTTTATTTTAAAATTTTGGTTTTTTCTGATAAAATTATATTAAATTGGATGATTTAATGAAATATGTTGAAAATTGTAGATTAGCCTACAATATACAATCTAAATTTTTGTATTCACACCTTGGGGTGACCAGTCACCCCATGAGAAGCACTGCATTAATCCTACTATTGTTATTTACTCCGATTAAGATAAATGATAAATATGGTGTTAATTTATATGAGTGAATTAAGGATTAATTTTAGTTGAAAATTATTAATTAAAACTATTTCATTAAAATTAAAAGAAAACTATTTTATTAGACCTAAAATTTAAGTTTAGAGTAAACTTTATCTATGTCGAAGTAAATTTTGTGCGGCTGATGAGAATTATCAATGAGAAAAGTAGCATTGTGGTTGAATTGGTGGAAAGGTTGTGCACCCCTGCTATAGTTGTTACAAAAAAATTTGATTATTTAACATTTTGTAAAAATTAGTATCGACTTTTTTAAAATTTGTTTTTTCAAGTTATAAATAACATTTTTGATTTATTGACATTGAAATATAGATGATAAAACATATTGACATTATTTGCATTTGTAAATTAAAGTTTTACTTTTTGTACATATGTAATATGACGCGGAAAAAATATTTTATTTTTGTTTTATTAAATTTATGATAAAAAATTGGCCTACAATTTATAATTTTAAATAGAACCAAACTTATCAAGCTCAGGGGTACCTTAAAATGAAAAATTAGCAAACGGTGCGTAGTGTCATATAGCCCCCAGTCACCACTCCAAGAATCTTAACTTGACATTTTAAATTTAGCACAGAAAATAGTTATGATATTCGAGAATATACATTTTTAATGCTCAATTTGAAAGCACCATTTTATAAAAATTTCTTCGAAGCCTTCCACAGTTTTATTTTGGAATAATGATTGTAGTGTACATGTGAATGCATTGGATATTAAACACCCAGAAAATTCGGAAATGTCAGACTCTTGTGTACAAATTAACCGATAACGGGTTTGCATAAAATTAAGTGTTTGTATTAGCTACTAATCTTTAATTACGTTGAGCAGTAATTAAATCTTATATTTATTGATAATTTTATTTAAGTATTGCGTCAAGTACGCAAATTCAGTTATTTTACACTCAAAAATTAACATGTTGTTAAGTTTCAATAAGTAATACTCTATGAAATTGATATGGATCCTGGGTTCCAGGAAAATGTATATTTTACAATGTTTTTTTGATTAAAAATAAAAGTTTTTATTCATTATCTATTATTTATTTTATATCGATATTATATTAGTGTACTGAATATTGCAGTGTTTTAAACCTTTATACACAGTGCCGAATCTACCATACTCGATACCTCACTTGAGGGACCTCCTCGAAATTTTTCTAAAATGCCTCAATTTTCAAAGCCTGTTCCAAATTAAACATTAAAGATATTATGTTCTTGAATATCGTAATTATTTATGTTAGTGGTTATATGACACTGAATACTTTGTGAAAATAATTTAGAAACGTATATTTCATTTTTGGGTGGCCTGGAACTGGGTAGCTGCGACTCTGTGTACGTCCAATGAAAATTTTTTTGATGATTCATTTTTATTCTATAAACATTTAAGTTGCTTTTACGTTAGGAATAAAAAATTAAAATATGAGGATCCTTCGTATAAAAAAGGTGATAATGTCTGATTCATTCTATATTTTATATTTGATAATTTAGATTCATTCAACAAAGATTAGAGAGAGCAAGCCCGGCCGAAAATTCATTAATTTTCAATCAAATTTTGGAATCTGTATATTCTCTTATGATTGATGTGTTTGGAAATTATGTGGTACAAAAACTTTTGGAATTTGGAACGATGGAACAGCGAACGATACTAGCTAGAAAATTAAAAAACCGTGTTTTACCTTTAGCCTTGCAAATGTATGGTTGTCGAGTTATACAGAAGGCGCTAGAGTCTATTCCTACAGATTTACAGATAGAAATTGTAAATGAACTGGACGGTCATGTATTAAAATGTGTTAAAGACCAGAATGGAAATCATGTTGTTCAAAAATGTATAGAGTGTGTGAGCGCTGAAAATTTGCAATTTATTATTGATTCGTTTCGAGGTCAAGTGTATTCTTTATCCACACATCCATATGGTTGTAGAGTAATTCAGAGAGTTTTAGAACACTGTAAACCTGAACAGACTTCTCCGTTATTAGATGAACTTATGGAACATGTAGATTCCTTGACACAAGATCAATACGGAAATTATGTTATTCAACATGTATTAGAAAGTGGTTCGCTTACTATGGTAAATCGCGTTGTTAGTCAACTTCGGGGACGAATTCTTGAATTGAGTCAACACAAATTTGCTAGTAATGTAATTGAAAAGTGTGTGACGCATTCATCCAGGAAAGAACGTCTTATTTTAATTGAAGAAATTTGTAATGGTCAAGATGCAAATAATAATACTTTGACCATCATGATGAAAGATCAATTCGCAAATTATGTCATTCAGAGATTGATTGATGTGTCCGATCAAACACAACGCAAGATGTTACTATCTCGCATGAGACCACACTTGGCGACTCTGCGGCGGTACACGTATGGAAAGCATATTATTGCAAAACTGGACAAGTATTACAACAATTCGCTATCATCCACGCCAAATACTTCTGCTTCTGATACTCCATCAGCTACACATTGTCAATCATCAAATTCATCTATAAACCATTGTGACATATTAACTTTGGGTGGAAACATGTAATTAATGTGAATATTTTAAAACATTAGTATTTTTTATGTAGACACATCTAACAAACTCAAACTAATCGCAATCATTATTGTACATTTAACAACATTCAATATTGTAATAAACCCCTATACCCCAAGAGATAATTAAGCCTACCTCTTGAATGGCGTTTACCAATCGCCGGTCACATGGCTACATCCCATTTGTTAAATCTCATTATCTCATGCCCAAAGTGATTGCGCTTATCTTATCGTCAAAACGATAATTTTATGTATAATTATGTATAATTAAATAATTTTTACTAGTATTTTGTTCTCATCTGAATGTAGTTTATATTTTAGTTACACTGAATATTCGTTTGCAAATAGGTTGTACTCTTAATTTCGCTATTGGTTTTTACTAGATTCGTTGGTTCGTTGCTACTGAACAAAAACAGGCCATGAAATAGTTTTACATTGATAAAATTAGAAACAATTCATATTTAAATATACGGTTACAATTCTGTCGCACAATAAAGTATTCGAACCAGTTTACATTATATTAATTTGTTTTATTGAAGAGTAAATATATTTTATTTTATTGCTTGCTTTTATCAAAACGAGGTAAACAATTTCATTCTCTTTACATTCTTAGATATGGACGTTATTAGTAAATCTGCGGCTCACAACCGCATACAAGCTCAATACCGTACCGCAATAAAATCATTACAATCAGAATTGGAAGATTTGATGAATAACCCAATCGAAGGCTTCCGAGTGTCTTTGCTAAACGATGCAAATATATTTGAATGGTTGGTGATTATATTTGGCCCTCCCGATACGTTATACGCCGGAGGCTACTTTAAGGTATTTTCAGCTAATCTAGTTTCAAATGTAAATCGTAATTTAAAAATTAGGCTAAAATGAAATTTCCAAAAGATTACCCATTTGGTCCTCCTAGTTTAACTTTTATCAATAGCATTTGGCATCCAAACATTTACAAGGTTAAAATAATAGTCACTTTTACATTAGATTTTAGACTGGAGAAGTCTGTATATCCATTTTACATGCACCTCTACATGACCCACGGAGTGGTGAATTGCCCAGTGAAGTTTGGAAGCCAATCCACACTGTTTCTACAGTTTTGATTAGCATAATTTCCCTTTTAAGCGAACCAAATACCAGTTCACCTGCCAATGTTGAAGCGTCTCTCATGTATAGACGCTACTTGACAAAATCTGATAAAGATGAGTACCTCACCGTCATAAAGTATGTTTTGCAAGTATTTGAGTAATATTTTATTTTTAGGAAGAATATTCGTGATAGCAAAATCGAAGCTAAAAGTTGTTTTTAATTTATCAAATTATTTTTTTATCATAGAAGACGGCATATCTATCCCTACCACTCTTAAAGAATATTTGGCTTCTAAAAGCCCTGAAAAAATTGAAAAACCTAAAAAAACAGTTTGCGATTTTTACGATGACGATTATTTTGATTTTGACAATACTACTCTAGAATTGTACGAGGAGGACGAAGACAATGTTAAAGTAATTGACGACCCAGTCGACTCTGGTACTGAAATGTGTTGATGTATTTTATTTAATACGTGTATAAATGTTTATAACTATAAATCACTAGTTGAATTAAATTTTAATTCTTATATACATTTCATTTTGTATAAATTTCGTTGATCAAATCCGAGTATTTTTCTAAAATTGTGTGATTTTTTCGTTTCATAGTTGGCCCTAAACGTTTTTAGTTTTTATTATTATTTATTATTACCAATTTCTCCAGTTCCAATGGAAAAATCGCGCCGAAGTAGTCTCCAACGTTTAATTTTGGCAGGTTGACTAAATTTTTGATTCACAATTTTTTATGATATACCTGATTGCTTCATTATTGGCATCGCTAATCCCCTCATCTATTGCCTTAACAAACGCAGGACTCATTTCGTTGTAAATTTCATTAGCATTGGTTTCAGTTACATTGAATTTCTTACACCAATCCAATGCTTCATAAGTCAGTTCGTCTGTTGAACAGAGTGTGTTAGTGTCAACTTCAGTCTAAATATAAAATTTATTAAAGTCTCAATTGTATTTTTTTAAAAATTACTTTAAGGGTTAGCAATGCACACAAATATGGCTTGTTTTCTCCCACAACCATTACATTACTTATGACTGGCAAAAATTTCTTTATGGTATCTTCTATAGGAATTGGGGCCACGTTTTCTCCTCCGCTCGTTATTATAATATCTAAAGTTTTTATTACTATCAAACAACATGACACGATTTAAAATAAATTATATAAAACCATATTTGTTTTATATATTGCGTTCCAAAAAAGAATAAATTAATTTATCAACTTTGTGTGTTAGATTTACGATGATGTAAATTTACATTTTATCTTATTTGGAAGTTATATATAAAAAGACATGGCTGGCTTACTATGATACAATATGTAACAATTACATTATAAGTCAATGGTTTTTAACCTTTTTGTGTTCGCGACCCCCTTATAAACATAAAAAATTTTTGATATACTCCAAACATTTTATAAATTCACATAAATGAAAATATTAAAAAAGCATATTCAGTTTTATTTATATTTTATACTGTGTTCAAATTCTCACGACCCCCCGGTTGAAAACCACTATTATAAGTGTATATTTGATGTTTGGTTTGTTTTTTTTTGATTGAAACCATTTAGCACTTGAAGAAATTGTACAATTTCAGATATGCAATTGTAATTATATAATTGGACCAAGTGCAAATTGTATTAGTACATATTGATGAAAAATAATGTTCGTAATGTAATTTACTGAGGATTTATATTTTAAATCAAGATGTTCCCAATTTAACAACTTGTCAATAATAGGCACTCCATTCGGGAAATTACTCATAATATCAGTATAAATTAGGTGAATAACTACATTTTCAATTACCAAAAAAGGAAAATATTTTTTATCAACAGTTGATATTGTAATTCGCGATATTTTTGATTATTGTTATACTGGGTCATGAGATAAAAAAATTTGGAACCTCTGATTGAAACCTTTTCAAATTTATTACTAATTAAAATAGGACTAATAAAATTTTTATTTTGCGTACATATATTATTGTTCAATAAACTAATATGGATAATTAATAGGTAAATAACATTGATAAAATAAAATATGTCGTAAACTTAACAATTTTGATAGTTTTGTATTGGAATTGCGACTCACTAGATCAAATGTGCAAAATTAGGTAGGGTTCGTCTTTTGCTCTTTTAAAATAAAAACTTAGTCCCAAGAAAATTAATCTTACGGGAGGGAATTTTTCTCAGGAAATTAATGGCGGTAAAAGTAAATGTAAACAAGTAAACCAATCTACTCATTGAATTTTTCTTTTATAATTTTTTTCTTATTTTTTAAATTGAGTTAAAACATAAGTCAAGTGATTATTTTTAACACGAAATCACACATTTTACCATCATTTTTTTCAACTAAAACAGTGGTTATCTATTCATATAATGTACGGACCCAAATTCAAAATATTTATTTTTTTGGACCCCAAAGGGAACAGGAAATATAAAACATTTATGATACATTAAAAGTTTATAGTTTTAAAGCACCAAGGAGTCCAGGAACCACGGCTCTAAAGTGTAGAGTTCTGCAATTGGCTCCGAAGTTCGTATTCGTGTACGCATTAAATTTCTTAAAGTTTTATTAAACAATCACAATTAATCAGTATTGAAGATAATTTAAAGTTTGTGCTTCGGTTCTTGAAGTAATTTTTGAAATTCGTATTCGAATCGTGTTTCGAACCGTTGCAGAACTCTAGTACGGCTACCAGAAGTATTGAGTTAGCACGTGAACTGTGTACAATGTACATTGTACAGGTAGTGAAAATGTTTTGAAATATTCATGAGGTATGGGCAATTCGAGTTAAAAATTTTAAATGTAATGATTTATGTAAATTTGATTTGATTGGGGTTGTTAATTTATCGATAAAAAAATCAATAAAGTAATTTTATTATACGCATAGATACAATTATCTTAGAAAACTGCAGACATGCGAAATTCGATCATAAAAAAATTCGTCGATCCAGATTCTGAACTCCAGAATATATCAATAATTTTTACCCAAATCCCATACGACCGCTACATTATAATTTTAAAAATCTCACTCTTATTCCATCATTATCAAAATTTAATAAAAAATACCATATAAAATCATCAACGAAAAATCGACTTTTACCGATATTTTTTTAAAAAATTCACTTAATCTAACCACAATATAAAAAATTCAATTTTATCAATCATTAAGGTAAAAATTTTTTCCAATATTTTTTTTGGAAAATCCGATTTTACCAAATCTTATGAGCAACAACTTTTTAATCTAAAACACAAAATAAAAAATCCTTTTTTTCCAATATTTTTTTGAAAAACACGATTTTACCAAATCTTATGAGAAAAAACCTTAAATTTTTTAATTTAATAAATATTTTGAAATAGGGGTCCGTACACAATTTGAATCGGGAACCATTGCATTAAAGGTATATAAAATTGAATTTATGTGAATTAAAAAATGATACCTTTCACTCTCCCAGTAATATTTATACATCCATTATCGTGCCTTTCCCCCACATCCCCTGTTTGAAACCATATACCTTGAAAACACTTGTTAGTATTATTTTCATCATTGCAATAACCCATGAATACATGCCTTCCCGAAATAAGTAATTCCCCATACTCTTTAATTTTATTTTTTTTGTTTGAATCTATTTTTTCGTCCTCAATTGTAACATATTTTTCTGTAGCATTGTGTGCTTTTTCATCGTCTTTTTTAGCGTCAATATATAAATCATCGTAACTCGCTTTATCAAATTTAGTGGTGACATATTCATCAAATTCATCACCACAGCTATTATATGCATACTTTTCATCGTTAACTGTTAAATGAGGACCGGAGCATTCACTTAATCCATAAATATTACACATAAACATTCCCAAATTTAAAAACATTTGCATAACGTCGCCCGATAATGGAGCTGCACCAAAAAAGTACCGTTGACATCGATCCATTCCTAAATTTTTCCTGATTTTTTGTAAAACTATCTTGTCGGCCAGTTTGAAGCATATAGATTCGTATTTATTCCAATTTGGGTCTCCTTCTTTC
Organism: Intoshia linei; assembly: GCA_001642005.1. NCBI lineage: Eukaryota > Metazoa > Orthonectida > Rhopaluridae > Intoshia > Intoshia linei. The sequence continues at coordinate 13,661 of LWCA01000417.1, read as the reverse complement.
AACAGATTCATTTGCGTGAAAAAATTGAGTCGTCCTTTATTTAACCCCCAGTTTAGTAGATTCTTTTTAATTGTTCCAGATTGAAGTATTATGTTGACGATGGCCATGTTGAATTTTTCATAAACTCTGGGGACACCAAAAAATATGGTTGGTCTAGCATCTTGTAGAGTAAATTTCAAGCTACCTTTAAAAGCGTCGGGCTGAGCAAAATATATTGTGGTAACTAAAGCATAATTCATGTGAATATCAAATAGATTGGCGGCAATGTGTGAAAAAGGTAAATAGCTGACTATAATATGTTCAGCTAAAGTAGCAATCTTTACTTTTTTTGATAATTTAGCTGTAACAAATATAATATTATCATGAGACAACATGACAGCTTTTGGTAATGAGGTTGTTCCTGAAGTAAATACTACTGTACAGCACATGTTTGGGTGCATATTTTCTATTCGTTTTTCTAATTCTTTATCTAAATAATCGGAATCAGTGAGGTCAGTGGGTTGAGAGTTTTCAGTTGCTTCAGGTGATAGAGATGATTTTGAAAGTTTCATAAAACTAGTCCATTTAAAAAATTTTATTCCATTATCATATTCTATGACAGGTTTATCTGATTTTAGCCCTTTAGATTGTTCATAATTATCTGATATACTCTCTAGTTCGGAGTATTGAATAATTGCTACCAACTGATCTTTCAAAGAATCAAATTTTTCTTCTAGTTTTTTGCGCTGTAAAGTATTTTCAACCAAGACCACTTTTATTTCAATTTTTTGAATACAATATTCTATTAAATCTGCTGAATTTGTTGTGTATAATCCTGCTATAACGCCTCTAAAATATTGATAAACTTTAAATAGTAATTATAATATTATTATTACCCACAAAAAATAGCAGCCATGTTCATGACAACCCATTCATAACTATTAAAACCGATTGCAGCAATAGCATTATGAGGTTTAACTCCAAGGCTAATAAGAGCCTTGGCGGCCGTTTCAATATCTCTTTCATATTGCGTAAATGGAATGGCATCATAACTATCATTCACTTTTTTGTAAAAAGAAACGTGATTTTTTCTAAATTTTTTGACCCATTCGCTGTTTTTACGAAATTGTGCAACAATGGTTGTACACGGGGTGTCATCTTTATCACTTTTTAATATTTTTACTGGTGTATCAAGACTTGTGCTTCTGTATGAATCTGCATTAGCTAAATTTATCGCTTTTGCAACCGAAAATTTATTTAGTTGGTCCATATAATTTTTGTATTTATATTTTTTTAATGGAAATATCAATGCAGCTTTCCCAAATTAATGTACTGTATTTGATCTATATAGGTCATCTGTATGAATTTAAATTGAAAAGAAATCATTTTAATTACAATTTGTGTTGTAATATTGGCTAAATGTGGCATATCTAGTTTTTATCCCATTTTATGAATCGTCAATATAATTGATAAACTAGATTTTAAAGTAGGCTAGAATTTTTTCATTGCATATAATGTAATGCTTGTAACTACTTTTACTTTATGTGTAATGTTCCTACCATTTTAAAGAAATATTTTCGCATATACATTTAATATTGTTAAATAGACATTATTTTAATTTTGTGTATTATAATACACATAAAATACATAATTATGTATCATATGAATTTAAGGTCTGTATATAGGCCAAATACAGTCTATTTTGGAAATAATGTTGTTTTCGTATCTAATGTAATGGCTATTGTATTACTATTATTAATACATTAGATTTTGTTGCTTTTAGTGCGTTAGGGCTTGAGAAAAGTGCTTTTTTCACCGTAAAGACGTCACTTTGTTAGATTTAAATTTTTTGTGTGTTTAACTGGATATAACTGTATTTAAAAATTCGAAAACTATTTTTATTTTTTAAAAAAAGGGTAATCAGTGGTTTTGATCGTGAAAATGAACTTTTTTAGGTTTGCGATTTATGAAAATGTTTATGATTTTAAAACGCAATCCACAATTTATGTTGTATAAAATTCTATGACTTTTTTTATTTTTACAAAAAAGGGTAATTTGTGGTTTTGGCAGTGAAGATATAAGATTATCAAATAGAAATTTATCATAATGTTGATGATTTTAAAATCTTTATCAGTTTGTTAATTTTTAGTAATTCTAGGACTTGTTTGAATTTCATTATATTCATAAATGGATAATATACGTACATTACGTATATAGTTATTTAAATAAAGCTGAACACACACACAAACAAAAATAGCATAGCATATTATATGAGTTAAGATAAATGGGTATGCATTTTTGACACTTTTTGTTGAATTAAAAAAGTCTATTTTACTGAGTGTCTTAAATGTTATTTAGAACATAATTATCGAAAAAAATTTACAAAATGCTGTAATTTCCTCCACCTGAAAATAACAGAGGCGGATCCAAGATGCTAGTTAATGGGATGCGAGCGAAGCGAACAATATATTTAGCTTCGCCAAAGCAAAACAATTTTTAGGGGGTCTCTTTTAATATCAAGGCGTCTAGTTTGATTTAAAGCGTCTTTTTTAATTTCATTTAAAGGTTATACAATAGTTTCGAAATTTGTATTTTTTCGAAAAATAAAAAAAATGTAATGTTATGCGCCATGTATATTTTTTTAATAAATTAAAACCTTTTTCAGTTATTTTACAAAACATTAATTAAAAATTTAGGGGGTGCAACTGCACCTTCTCCACCCCTTGAATCCGCCACTGAATATTTAACTTTTTTTAAAATAATGTTATTAGTTTTGGAGAATGCAATAATATAAACAATAACCCATTCAAACTAACAAATTAGTTAATGGCTTGAATGAAACTGTTTGGTTTCAGCTGAGTGGTGTGCTTGAAATTTTCAAACTCTCCAAACATTACAATCTTTTTGAACTTGAATTATTTTTCAATAAAGAACACAATCTTTATTACATTATGTAGTTATAATATCATGTGTACCCTGTAAAATTTTCCAGTGCCCAGTGGAAAAAATCTTAATAATAATATGCAGTAGCAGATAATATGGCGGCGTATTTTAAAAAATCGGGAGACTCTAAGAGTAGAAGCGTTAAAGTGAACACTGATGGTAATTATGTGAACTAGTACAAACCAGTGATACTATTATATATTTGATGTACATTGTACATGTTATCTATTTAAATATATAACATAGTAATAGTAAATCGCAGCTTATCAAGAATATATAAGATATATTATTCAGATAAAAGAAATTTAGGGATAGAGAGTTCCCATTATGATCATTACATTGAATAAGGAAAGTTCAATCGCATCGTCTTGTTCGCAATGAATTATTTTATATTAATCTGCTGTCTACTTTTATTAATTCAAATTAATATAAAAATTTTAACGGATGAATGATAATTAACATTTTTTTAAAATAAATACAATTTTAAATATTTTTTGTCAAATATATGGTAAAATAAAGTTATTTAGATAAATTTTTCTGATAGAATATTCTTTGCCGCTACCCGTTTATGGTCTGATTATTAAATCTAATGGAATTTATTTTTTGGGATTATTCTGATTTTGAATGATTTTTTTATATAAATTTACTGATATAAATAACTAAAAATTAAAATACTGACATTACGTCAATGATATACAAAATGACATGATGAATACAAAATTTTCAATTTTTGTGCTTAGACACTTTTAATTTCTTCTAATCTACGATCGACTGATCAAATAAACAATTTGATGGTCAGTTAATTTTTGCATATTCGTGATCAGTACACACAAAAAACACCTATATGCAAATATACTTTTTGTTCCTTAAAAAAGTGCACACCCTAGTCACTAGGCCTAGTGTATAAGTAAAAGATATGTAAATGATAAGTTCTTAAATATTATCGAAATCGGTTAAAATATATTTAAAAAATAAACTTTAATAAATATATAAATTAACAAGTAATAAAGTAAAAATTAATAATCGTAGAAGCCAGACTTTGTCTTTTTCCCCAATTTATTTTCGTTAACCATTTTATCCAACAATTCAACTTTTCTAAATGATGCATCATTTGGAAAATCTCTGATCCAACCTATAATAAGATGATAAATGTAAATTGAATATTTATATTTTATCTTGCATACTTGAACTGATACTCATAACTTGTAAGTATCCTTAATTACTTACTTAGTTAGTTAAGAATTGATTAAAATAGATTAGCTAGAATAGAAGTCTACTTTGCCAAAATAAAATTTGATAAAATTGAATTTTGAAGGGGACGATTTAAAAATAAATTTGGCAGAAAATTATAATATTCACAAATATAATTTTTCTAAATTTTCAATTTGGTTTATTATAAACCCATCATACAAAATGATTCGATGAATGACTCGATGTTCCCGAAGAGGTTACTGAATAGGGTAGGTTCGACTATGGGAGAACTGTTGATCCAATACATTAAAGTAAAATTGATCATTATCAATCCAGTATGGTTGGGTACGTAGTCTTATGGGCTAAATAATACTTAAAAAAATTAATTTTAAATGACGATATATTAATTTTTATGAACTTAACTGGGCATAATTAAACTGAGTCGTAATTCAACAGTGAGTTAAATTAACTCTATAAATTATGTTAATATAAAACATTTTCTATAAACCCATAATTTCTTGCCCGGCCAGATACGGGCTACCCAAGATTATAAAATAAACTATAAAGCAAAATTAAATATATAATACAATCATTATTAATAATTGGATAAATGTACATAAAAATATTTACCGTCCAAAATAAATTTGATGACATCCAAACCGATCAAATCAGCAAGATTTATAGGACCCATAGGATGGCCAGCACCAAACTTCAACGCTTTATCAATGTCTTCCATTGTTGCGTCACCTATTAAAAAATTTAGATAAATCAGAACCATTGCAGATTCAGTTTTCTAACAAACACTGAAAATATTAAAAAATAAAAACCTCTTTCCAACATATGCATAGCTTCAACCAAAAAGGGAATAAGTAATCTATTCACAATAAAACCAGGTTTATCCTATTTATTATATCAAATGAAATATAAAAAATGCATAAATTAACCTTCGGGTAAACAGCAATTTTGCCAATATCTTTAATAAGTTGATCAATTTTACAAAATACTACCGGATCAGTATTGTTTTGAATAATCTATACAAAATTATGAAGATTTCATTTGAAATTTCATTATACCTCTACAAGCTTCATAATTGGTGCAGGATTGAAAAAATGTATTCCACACGTATTTAATTTACGTTTATCATCGATATTTTTAAAAACTGCAGAAATTAAAAAAGATGAAGTATTTGTTGCATATATAGCGTCACTAATAATTTAATTTAAATTTTAATCGGTTCCATTAGGTTAATAACCATTAGATGATATGGATCCATGTTGATCCTTTAAGATTTAATTATTTTTTCAATAAATTTTAATTAAACATGAAATTATTTGTAAATTAAACTTTAATCTCAATGTAACTTTTTGGGTTCGTTAAAGTTTAATTAAACCCCTACTTGAACCGAAGAATTAAGTATTCTGATAAAATCTAATTAATAAATTCTATTACGGTTTAGCAATAGAGTCAATTTGCATAAATAAATCTTGTTTAACTTTTAAATTTTCAACTGTGGCTTCAATAATCAAATCAGCTTCATTTGTATAATCATCTGTTAATTTACTACTCGTTGTTATATTTTTCATTTTTTCAGTTAAATAATCACTGATCTAAAATTATTTAGAAAAATTCATATAAAACAGTTTTATACCTTATTTTTATCATCTTTAAACATTTTTGCTGCTTTCAACAAAATCCCCTTTTCTATTTTGAGAATAGATTTTTCAAGTATTTTTTTATCTATATCAATCATGTGAGTCTTTATTGAATTTTCAATGAAACACTAAAATTTAAAATCACATTTTTCCAAAAAAATGTATGTATTTGATAGTTTCATCTAAATGTCTAGTCATTCAAGCTACTTTGTTAAGTAAGACTCTCAACTTGACAATTACTTTAAAAAATATCATTCAACGAAAGACTTAAAAATATTCATATTTTTAAATCTTTAAATTATCGAGGATAAATATATCATGAGTTGTTGAATACAATGGGTTGTATAGTACATAAAACGTTAGTCTTTAAAACTACTTTCACTTTTTTTAGTTCAATTCCACAAGGATTTTTTTAATTTATTAATAAACTGTTGACTCAATGTTGCAAATAAATGTCACATACATATATGTAGGGAAACCTTTAAAAGCTTCATGATGTGTTATCTCTATCATCAATTAGAAACTTGATTAAAAGATTTTTCAAATTTCCATTTTTTTGTTCACAAATGTATAATGTCTACTTTTGGGTAAAACGTAAAAAAGTACATTTATAGAAATGGTTCTTTGATTATTACAAATTATATGTACTGTATTTTCACTTAAATTTAAATCAAATTTTAAATTGAACCTTTTTGTAGTGGGCTCGTCGAATTTTTTAACACGCCATTAGGATTTACCGATTTTTTGATACTAAATTAATTCTGATAATCATAACATACTTGAGTAATTCCGTGTCCCATCTGTCCGCTTCCAATAACAGTCACATGTCTAATTTTATCAAATTTAGGTTTGTGCAGAAATTGAACAATTTTATGTTGAGAAAACTTTGCAAAATTAATCGATTTTCTAAAAAGGTTAAAATTGTGCATTTTAATCATTTGTGACACGTCAAACGATTTGAAAATGAAAAAATGAAATATTTAGATTTAAGCCTCGTTTTAAACAAAGTTTATTTTAATTTAAAAATTGGATTGCAATTTTGTAAAATGTTAAATCTTACCATAATTTACAATATTCAAATTATCTTTGTACGGACACAGGGCAGTGTCGAACCTATCGTAACGAGCCCTCTCTGGGGTTCGACCATCTTTTTGTTTTTAAGAAATTTCTTATAAATCATAGTTTGTACATTGTACATATTGTTGACTGCCTGGTGGTTGGGAAGTGCTGATTTAAACTATAAAATGAATATATAGGCTCAATGTTCTATGATAACTACTAACTTATTAACTAGGGCACCCAAAAGTGAATAAAGTTAATTTTTGATATTTATAGTATACCAGCATTAGAGCTTCTAAAGTTTGGGAGTTGTCAGATGTTGGGATAATACCCCACATCATAGAGTCTAGTCTAGCATAGACCGCTACATTATTATTTAAATTGATACAATTTAACAATTTACAATAAAAATGTAAAATAATATTAAAAAAGAATACAATTTCATCCGATTCCGTGATTTTAATGTAAAATCCGATTTTACCAAATCTTATTAGAAAAATTCTTTTATTCTAACCTCAAAATGATAAATCCTATTTTACCAACCCTTATAAGTAAAACCCACTTAATCCAAGCCCAAAATAAAAAATCCAATTTACTAACCAATATGAAAAAAATCCCGTTTTTCCAAAATTTGTTTCAAAAACCTACTTAATTCAACACCAAAATAAAAAATTAAATTTTATGAACTCTTATTAAAAAAATCCCATATTTCCAATATTTTTTTGGAAAACACTATTTTACCAAATCTTATAACAAAAATACTCTTATTTCAATTAGTAATTGTGATTTCCAGGGAAATGACAAAATTCGAGAACCGATATGTGTAATAATGAAGATGAGACGTCTCAATGAGTCTCAAAAAGAACATGATATCCGAAATAGGTGAGATTCCAATTATTTTTTTATAAAACAAGAAAAAAGGCCAAAAGTATAAACACATTTTTATATTACAATTTTTGCAATAATGGTAAATTTCGACTGAAATATTTATAAAGTGAAGATTTGATTAATTATTGATACACAATTGGTATTTGTAAGTATTTATTAAATTGGTTCTGAATATATATCATCACACTCAAAATAACAAAATAGTTTATAATTTTATTTTTTCTGGAATTTATGCTATTTATGACAATTTTTAGGATTTATTTATTAAATTGATACTGAATATATGTCATCACATTGAAAATGACAAAATAGGTTTCTTAATTTTATTTTTTCTGGAATTTATGCTATTTATGACAATTTTTACATATAATAATATAAATTTCAATTTCCAAAACTCACACCTTTATGACAATTTTTAGTATTGGACTAATTTTATTTTTTTGGAATTTATGCTATTTATGACAATTTTTAGGATTGGACTGTTTTTACTTTATTTTTAATATTATACACACATTCTGTCTAATAAATTAAAAAAATGGGATAATTGTTTTTAAATTCTTTACGCCTGTGTTAACAAAAAAAATTAAGATGGAATAATTCACTTTAAAGTAAAAAGTAATGTTATATAACAGTTCCACCTGAAACAAATTTGGGAACCACTCCTTTAAAGAATTGATAATAGTTAATAGTCAGATTTTTAAGTTAGATTTTCAACATGAATTTATTTTTTAGGTATAATAAAAGAGTGCCCTCGGCAGAGCTAGGTGCTATTTGTACGTAGTACTTATATAATTTAGTATTTATTTATTGTTAGTTATTTAAATTAGCAAATTATGTCTAACCTATTATTATATTCTACCCCTTGGGTAATGCACCAAGTTAAGATCAACTGATTTAAACTATGTACAAAAGTTGACAAAAATATATAAAAATTAACACAAAATATAAACATTTAATTAATTAATAAACATATTTATCCGAAAATATTTTTATAATCATCAATACAATAAGGGTTTCCTTTGGATGCTTGCCATCCTTTTTCAATAAGTAATTCTCCGCAATAGGTGCATCTAAATGTTGCCGTGTACATAAAATAAAATTTAAATGTAAATGCAAATATTAAAATACAATTACGAATCAATAATATCAACAATTAAAATAAACATTTAAATGTCTACAACACATAAATATGATTAAATTTTATTATAATGAAATATACATGTAATTAGAGGGCTAACAATAATCCTTACTTATACAATATGCTACGCAATATTTGTTTGTGTATGTATGTTACGGTTTATTTCAATAACTACCAGTCTTAAAATTTTATAAAGTCCACATTTTAATTACAGTTTTTCTGGGTGTGTTAGTAAAATAAATTTCAACCTCCCAACCTCACATTTTACTGGTCAAAACCCCAATTGTTTTCTTTTTTTAAAATCAAACGAGTTCGAGAATTTAAAAAAAATATCTCTTCAGGGCCAAAACCACAAATTACCCTTTTTTTTAATGAAAACAACCCTTAAATTTAAAAAAATTTACAGGTGGTACAGTTGTATTTTTTTAACAGACACAAAAAATTTCAATCTGAATATGTGACGTCTTCAAGGTCAAAAAAAATTTTTAGTTTTCATATATTTGTTTTCCGAAATATTTTATTAAAACAAAAATGTGAAATAATTAACGGTCCGAAAATTAAAAAAAAGATTATTCTGATAAAGCTTATTTCAGTTGATACAAATACAATAGTTCAACCCGAGAAATCTACGCATTCCCGGTGAAAAATAATTTTTAATATATTATCAACCAATATTTTTCAAATATTTTGAATAAAAATAAAAATCGAAAATGTAAATATTGATTTAAATATTGACACCCTAATGTATTTAGTGTTTACAAATCTCACAAATCTAATTTTCAAAAATTTTAAAGGTCAGGACATTATAGAGTCTAGAATCTAGAAAATCATTCCGTTTAATATATTGATAAAAAATACTGTGACGCGTAAGTGAGTAAATAGATTACACAGGTTAAATTAAGAAATTACGTGAAATGTTCTGGATGGTAAACTTTGTCTGCAATTTCAATAAATTTTCCCTGAATGACTCCATTGCACCTATGACACATTCTTGACATTTTTTCGTCGTAATGTTTTTTACAATACGGATCGCCCTCAAATTCGTGATATTTAAGATTATTATTAAAAACTGCCTGACAATCCTACATATAAAATGATAATTTGAAATGATTAAAAAAACCCAACATTTGAAACATTCCCGATGCCACGTTTTATTGATTACAACAATATATTTATCAATAATAGGTTTAGAACAAAAGGCACACTTTGGTGCAAGTAATTCCGTGTAATGCAATCTAATATAACTACATTTTGTGTTCATTACATAAATAATACGTGCAATATGGTTTATTTTCATATTCATGAAAACCTTCAGAGCCAAAAACCTTGCTGCATATAAAACAAGTAAAGTGGTGCGGATGCCACGATTCACCGAGAGCTTTAACTACTTTCTGTAAAAATGTAAACAAAATACACAATCTTACCTCCAATATGGGCATGTTGCACTTGAAACATTTTGGAGAAAAAAGCAGTTTATAGTCTGTTTCACAATAAGGCGATTCTTCCTTTTCAAAAAAAATTTTTCCAACTAATGAGGTATGACAACGAACACATACAAAATGCTCTGAAATGTGTTGGTAATAATTTTAATTAAAATATTTAATATTACCTCTGTGCCAAATTGCATCTATAGCTTTAATTGTATAACCTAAACATAAAGTATAATTAAAATGAAGGAATTAATTTGAAACCTCCTAAAATTTCCATATTACATCCTGGACAAATAACTTTGTTTTTATTTAAAGTATTGGTATTTATATTAATTTGTTTTAACATGGTATCTAAATTTTCAATTTCATTGTCTACTGCGTCCAAGTCGGAGTCGGGCTCAGATAGCGGCGACTCTACGGTTGACAAGAGTTCATTTGATATCTCGGACAACTGGTTGTTAATGACCTTGGATTGTGCATTTGATTCTTTACGTTTAACATGCTCCTTCTGAATCACACCATATTCGTCTTGTTCTTCGACCAATTTTTGCTAGTGATTGAATTTAAAATTTATTAAATAACTTGTACCGGAGCTTCATAAAACGAATCCTTATCATCCAATAAATCATTCAGCAAGTCATCTTAATTTTTACGTTAACTTTCAACTCAAAAAATAATCTCACCTAGCGAATCCATTTCAAGTAATGTTAACAGTAAATAATATTCCAAGATAACTTTAATATGATAGATGTAAATATTTACATGAATTGAACTTGTCTTTATAAGTTTTAAACATTTATATAATGACTTGAATAACTGAGAGATGATGATGAATAACGTTAATATATTTTAAAAATTGGAACCATTTGATTATATTCAGATAACACTAATACACACGAAATTTGCAGCCGTACAAAAAATGATATCATTAAAGTCTGTATTTTAAGGTGATCACGATGATATATAATTTATACAAAAATTAAAGACAGATAATGAATTCATTCAAATTTAAATATAATAAATTAATAATTATCAACATAGTCACTTTGTCATATTTTATTATCGTTCAAAGTGTTATTTATTTATATACAAAATTTGTTTTATGTGGAAAGTATATTATTATTAATACTAGAAAATTTACAAAATTAGTCAATTTTTAGATTTATTTGATATCTATTAATCCATTTATGGTTTGGAAATTCTAATGATTATTCTATGTTTAGAGAACAAAAAAAGGTTTATAAAATCAAATGTTGTTTATTATATGAATGCCCAGATAATTGATTTTTTGTTGTATGAACTAAAAAAATTAAAATGGGAAGATATGACGAATCTGCCTTCATCGACAAAACCTATTATAACCCTAATCTCAATTAAATAATCCCAACTTTAAGATCACCTTGAACGTATTTCATAACGAGCAATGATTTTTTTAAAGATCCATCATAAAATAAATTATAAGTTATATTTAAAATTGTTAATAACATTTTTTATTTTAAATTTATACCTGTACATGCAAATTATTTATCCTTTTAACATTTTAATAATCATTGAACATAGGAAATCAAACTAACACGGCTTACATCACATCACAAAAATTTTTTTACATAGATTCACGACCTTATTTTTTAAAAAAGTTGAAGGTTTGCCATAAAATTATTATAATGATATTTTACCTCTTGGTGGATTAGTCCTATAGAATAGTTAATTTAGTATTTATTATGGAATTTGCATCAAAAAATAATTATTATAAGTCCTGAAACAGAATCAAAGTTTTATATTTTTGATATATTTTTTAAAAAAATTTAAAAACCATTTACGTTTTGTCGGTTTACTCAAAATTGGAACTTTTAGATTATTGTAATGATATAGCTCATTCTTAAAATCTCAAAATTCACTTTCATATGATATTAATTTTGTAATGCACGACAAGAAGTTGGAAATTGTCTATTAGTGTAATAGACTACTTGAATTTATTTTTGTAATTATAAAATGCTCATTAAAAATTTAATAACCATTGAATTAAAAAACGTGAATAAAATTTAATTTTCATTTATAAATCGTACATGTGTCTAAAAATAATATCTGATTCATTTTGGGTAAATTTTAAAATTGTTAATATAACTGAAACTAAAGCACGATTTTTTTGCCCCATCATGTACTTCATTACAGTAGCTTTCAGGTATTCTACTTGGATGTGCGATAAACCATCTTTATTTTTAAAGTCCTGAATAATTTTTTTGGATTCATCCAATTCTTTATTCAATTTTTGTGTTGTAGCTTCATAAATTTTCATTAAATCGTCCTTCATTTTTCGTAAATCTAAAATACGTTTTTCAAGTTTTCTCTTTTCGTTTAAATAGTTTCCTTTAAGGTTCTAAAATACGTTAATATAGGGTTATTAAACTTTACTTAATTATTCATTATATACACAATGTGTATTACACATATACATATTGTAGTAGGGTTGGTCAATGAGAGAAATCTAGACATAAATAGTCGTACTTAATTATGTAATTATGACCTGTAAAATAATAATAGTAATAAAACTAGTATTTTTTAATGTTATACTTATATCCATGGCCGTGGAGAAGGACTAGGACAATGGCCCGGTCTACAATCATGAGGACCTACTTTTTTAATTTATTAATAGGTACCGTTGGAAAATTTACTAAGTATAACAAAATTATCGTATAATAAAATGTTCCATTAACAGTCCAATTAGTTATTTTCAAAAATTTTAAAGTTCACCGACGCACTATCAAAAGATCGTAAAAATATACTAATATTAGAATTTATAATTGAATTAGATAAAAAAATATTCTTTGGGTGAACACTAGGGTGTCACACCCATCAAAGAATCAATGGGCAATTAACACTAAAAGTGTATATTTTTAAAATATAAAAACTAATTCGCAATCAAAAATATTTAACGCTATCTATTCGAGTTGCGTTTGTCATTTTAAATATCACTGTATAAATATTATGAAGAAATAAAACTGAACTTTATTTTAACGGAAATCGGCGTTTGAGCTTTTAAACGTGATACCGTCTTTATAATACTGTTCTCCATGTTTAGTTATACAGTTTATGTTTTTAAATTTGTTTCTAGCTCAATTTTTTTTTGATTTTATTAACGATTTAATTTCTCGAATTCTGGTTATTTACAATATAATAAATTCATTCAAATACAAGACATTCACGATCTTGTTAGTCATGTTTGCAATAAATATGGTCAATACAGAGATTCCATAATATACCAAAATTTATTAAATATTTTTTGTTAAAATAACTTTTAAGTCATTTTTAAGAAGCACAAATTAAATAAATCTTTTACAATATATTCGGGAAATTTTTTTTCATGATAATTGTATCATAATA